>APFE031299137.1:21490-73899 GCA_000404065.3 Pinus taeda | reverse complement strand
AGAAAGAGTCCAGCACAGCAACATAGGAGCATTTACCATTATGCTTTGATCAAGATTGTGGTCATGCATCAGTTGGCCCAGCAGGGTATCCCATGGGAGGATTTCATCTCCCGATACTTCTTCACAGTGACACCACCACCCCCGGAGGTTGTTCATGAGGAGGGAGGACCTTCACAGCAGCATGATATCCCAGAAGTTAGACATGTCAGCTCTCCTCCGTTGGTCACATATCAGAGAGGCCACAGGGCCTTATTTGCATCAACTCGGCGAGTATTTTCTCCAAAGAAGGTGGAAGGGGTCTCGCCTTCTTCATCAGCACCGCGAGTGTTATCTCCACACCAGGTGGAAGGGGCCTCGCTTCCGATAGCAGCACAGGTATCAGAGAGGGGCAAGCAACCCAGGATTGAGGAAGGATTGTCATGTGATCCAAATATTGACATCATTGATATTGAGGATAGCGCCCCTGCCTCAAAGCTCAAGGAGATCATCCGAGAGCAAAGGACCGAGAATGAGTCGCTGCACAAGAAATTGCATATGGAAAAATGGGTAATTAACTATTTAGAGCAACGCAACAAACAGTTGGAGGACGAGCACGAGCTTTATGAACAGCGGAAGATTCGTGAAGACCAGGAATTGGCTCATAGGAGACCCGGTGATTTGACACTCATAGATCGAGAATCCATGCTTATTCGGGTGAACGCTCATTTGGAGAGGTTGTTGGCCAAGGCTAACAAGATAAGGACCTTCTCTGCCATATGAAGAATCCTATTGGTCTCGAATGCACGTATGTAAGGCAAAAATAAAGGTGCTCAAAGGACGGTTGGCCAAGGCACTAAAACGAAGAAAAAGGCCCGATCCCCTTCATATCTTGGCTGAGGCTTCCTTAAAGGAGCATGGTGCTAAATGAATTACCTTTTGCACAAATTTCAAAACATTTTGAGCATTTTTGGTCGTTTGTGAATTTTTTGGGCAAAAAATAGGTTTTCTTCCCCAACGCGTCGCGCACCGCACACGACCCTTTTGTTGGGGAGGTCCATTTCAGGAAAACTCAACATTTTTGGATTTTTCATGTAAAAATACACTTTCTCAGCAATTACCAAGAAATTTCACAAGTTTTGAGCCTCCAAAAGGTCAAAAAACAAGCAAAAAATGACTTTCTGCCACCTTTTTGACACACAGGAAGCAGTCTTGGGAGATTGCAATTGTGGAGGGGCAAATGACCACCAAATTCAGACATTCCACTTGGGTTGGAAAGTAGACATCCAGACCTTTCTAACAAGCCCACTTTTTCCTCATTTGGACACCTGTAAGTGCCTCAAAAACTGCTCCAAAGGTGCGCAACCCGTTTAGAATCAGGGCGCGACCCTTTGGGCAATTTTCACAGAAATGCACCTATAGCTCAGCAAAATGTAGTTTTGACTAGGTTTGACTTTTTGGAGTGGAATTTGATCCTCCTTGATGTAAATGATGTAATTTTATTATATTTTGACACTCATTTATCTCTTCTAGAAGATTCATTCATAAGATAGGCAAAAATTTAATGAATGAATTGGTTTCCTAGCTTATAGAGGCAAGTTGTTTTGACTGCCTAGTTTTCACTGCTCAGTTTGGAATTGGTTGAAACAGCTCCTAGGATAGTGAGTGCGACCCCTAGAGGCAAGGAAAGATGTTAGCTTGCCTATATCCTATATTATGTACTTTCTTAGTCATTTTCATGTTGGACTCTTGAGGGAGAAAGCTTCTATTGTATTACTCATTGTATCTCTGCATTTTGGCAAAGGAAGAAAGACCAGGGTTTTGCAGTCCTTTTTGGGATTCCTGTGGTTACATGTATTGATGGTGTGTTTCTCTTTGTATTTGTAAGTTTGTTATGTGAATCATCTTCTTACTTTTTCTTCTACAAATTAGGCAAATGAAGTGTTAAGGTAGAATTCATGGTTGCTATGCTCTGCCTTTAAGTTTGCTTAATATCAATGTTTTCAGTTGTTTAAGGAGAATTCAAGGTGCTTGCTTGCTCTCCTTAGCTTCTCACCAGTCATTCTCATCCATCCACATCTATCAAAGGCATCAATACAGTCCCCTACCTTGCCCCAAAGAACCTCCTGCGAAAACGGTGTCCAATCCCCGCACCCAAAATTGCCTTTCCCCAATTTTCCACCAAAACCCTAAAAATCCCAAATCAAACCTTTTTATCAGTTTACTAGCCTAAAATCAGTGTTCTTTATTGGTTATCTCTTCCCGTTGAAGATCCTTGCCGAGATAGACCGGAGAGAGCCCTCTCTTGCCCCGTAGGGCTAGCTACGAGGCTAAGTGGTTTGATGTTGCCTTGGAGTTTACCTTTTTCAACCTGAGGTGAAATTTCAAGCGCTAACAGAATCTACCACATCTCTTCTCAGAGATAAGCTACCATCACCCGAGCTAGTCTTACTTCCATTCTATTTGTAAGCATATTTCAGTATTTGATATTAATGAAATGAAGTGTTATTTATGTTTCATCTCTGTATTTATGGTTATATATGTAATTTTTTTCATTCCTATTTAAATTCATATCATGTCTCATATCATATATGCATTTAATGTGTTTCAAGATACTATTTAGACTTGTACATATCAACCTTCTTTCTTGGCCCACTTGACTTCTTGGAGTGTCCTTTCCTGTGAGAGGCGAAGTATGCAGTTGACACATTTTCTTCTTGGTGTTTGGATACTAAAGAAATTCTCATTTCTTCTTGGGTGAAACCATTCCACAATTGTTCAAAGGTGGGAGCTTCTTTCCACCTTGAGACCTGAAGCAAAATAACTCCAACAAGGTGGTAATCCCAGTAGTGCAATGATTACTAGCTCATTTTCTGGTGCTATTTCATCTATGGATTGAAGTTCATCTCTAACCCTTGATATCCTTACAAAGAAAGAAGCCATAGTACCATCCTTTTTCATATTTGCAATCCTTAACTCATTCTTCAAGCTTGCTACTTAATCGATGTTCTTGATAGTGAATAATTCTGTCAATGCTTCATACATTTCTTGAACATGGTCTATATTGGAAATGTATGGGACAAGATTGTCCTTAATCCTTTCTACCATCAAAGTCATAGCCAATGTTTCCTACTTCACCTTGTCTTCATCACTGTATTCTTTGGTAGGTTTCTTCACCTTTCCTCTAACCACGTCCAATACCTTGTTCTTTTCAAGAATGAGGTTAATTCTTTTCTTCCAAGATCTATAGTTTGATGCTCATTCCAACTTGTTCTCACTCTTTAATGTGTTATAAATTGTCCTTGAAGATAGTGAGAGTCTTATTCTTATAAGATCTCCTTATATTATCCCTAGATCAATTCTTTAGATTCCTTCTAGTAGATACTCAAGACTGCCTTTTCCCCCTTCACCTTAGCTCTGATACCATGTTATAAAATTAGAAAGGCAGAAAGATTTTCTTAGATAGATAATTACTTGTGATTATTTAATATTTATGTTCTTTTATCTTTTAGTTCATCAAGCAATTACCAAAACAATAACACAAGGACAATAGACGTAGGCAGACAGCCAGGGCAAAACCCCTATCTAGGGGAAAACCCAATCAACAATTCTTTCTTCAATATTTTCTCGAGATAATCCAAGACTCTAGACCCAAATAGAGATTCCCTCCACACCAAGTCAGCCCTCAATCCTCCTTGCAGATGACAACCCTTCACAAGCAACTTCGACCTAGCAGCATCAGCAACAGCTTCGACCCAGTAGCAGTAGTAGTAGAAACTTTGACCAAACTTGGAGAACTTCGATCTCCCTTGATACACCTTGGAATTGAGTTATATTTGTCCCAAAATTTCGATATTGAGGCCTTCTATCTTCCTCCAAAAACTCGCACTTCTTTCCAGCTCATTTTCCATCCCTTAAACAATTTCACACTTTTCTAGCTTCCAACTTCAGAGATCGAACTATATGTGTGAGAATGAGATGCTCCAAATGAACTCGAAATCCTTGTATTTATAGCCTTCTGGGGAGGCCAAATTACTTGTCTTGAGACCAACTTGATCTCCATGAGGCCGACTTGGTGTGGAGGAGAATAAATTCACTTTTGACTCAAAAATATTTCTTTTTACATGATTCGAAAAAGTCCAATAATGGTCTCTTTTAATGTACAATGACTCAAAATAAATCCTAGAAGTCCTCAATGGGGGCATTGACCTAAAACACGAGGACCCAAGCATGAAACCCATGCTTTAATAAGTCATAGAAATTATAATTAAAAAAATCTTCATTTTTTTATAAGCGATCTAGGAGGATCATTGAAATGCTCAAAGTTTAAAAGTCTCAAATACTCGCAAAATCAGCGCCAAGTCGAAGAGTTCGTCGCGCTAATTTCGGTAGTATATTCAATTTCGAAAATGGCCTCCGTATGAGTGATAAAATGCACTCTAAAATTTATAGCAAACATGTAAAAAAATGGGCCTTTGCAGGCCAAGTGGCAGTCTCATATCATGACAAGTGGAAAGTCAAAGTTAACGCAAGTACAATTCAAATGTCAGAAGGCAAGGTTAGGATCGAACCCGTGACCTCTGCCTACACAGTCCAAAACCTTACCACTATGCCATGTATTTCATTTATTAAATGATGGGCACAAATATGTATTTAATGTTTTGTAGTATGGCAAGTGGGGGTAGGGTTGGCAAAGCCCGCCACATCTGGTGGCCCCGCCAACCCAAAGCCATGGTTTAGTTGGTGCAACAACAATCTGAAACGGTGAAGTATAGACGTTATATGGAAACAAAAGTGTTGATATATGGCAACAGAGGTATGGCACAGAGTTAACAACAAGTTCAAACGGCACCGAGTGTTGATGTGGCACCCAATGGTGCGGAGCGGTATGTTAACAATTTATGAATTGACATGTCATGTGCCATGGGTTTCAATGTGGTTCCACCATTGCATTTAGTTACACTATATGTCAAATATATATATATATATATATAGTTCCACCAAGTTTCCCAGACGTGGGGACGAGGGAGCGGGGAAACGCAGGAGCGGCCTATGCAAAATCTCCCCACCAATTTTTAGGGGATGTGGGGGGACATTGGGGACTTTAACTCAAGGGACCCCAAAAAATAGGAAAATACTAAAAAATTATAAATATATCATTGAAATTTTATAATTTAACTGCCTTTATCACCATATAACACTTACATCATGAAGGATAAATTGATGAAGCATATAACTTAAACAAATTTAAAACGAAAAGCATGATACAATCATACATGTAACTGTAACATTGTGCAATGAAAATACAAGTTTAAACCATATTGAAGTTCCAACTATGAATACTGAATATTGAAATAAAAGTCAAGTCCGATATCAACATTCAAATTTTTATAGAGTCAAGTCTATTATATCATATATCAAGATTCAAAACAAGCTAAATTCTATAACTGAAGACTGAAACAAAAATTTAGATAGCATAAGAACATATCAAGTGACAAATGAGCATAATTTCTCAAGGCAATTCCCCGCTAGTCTCTACATCCAGCATCTGCATGAATAAATCAGGATCAACCATGTCACCATCTGAATCAAAATCACTTTCATTCTCAAACATGCTAAGTGCCACACCAACCAACCCCATATGTGTCTCATAAAGCCCCTCTCCATATCTACTTGTGCATCATCCTCTGGATCAACATCCCATCGTGTTGTTGGTGTTGGAAATACTGAGAGGGGGGTGAATCAGTATTTCTTTTTCCCACTATTGTTTTACCAGTTAAAACATATATATTCAGAACACAAAATGAACAGCAAGAATAAATGCTTTTATTAATATAAACTGTGCAGTAAGATAGATACAATATATAGATGGTTGCAATCAGTTGCCAAGCTCCAACTTGGACTTTGGTGAGGCTCCAACCTCCAGAGCACCAACTCTATTTTGCCAAGACACCAATATTGGACTTAGGAGCACAAACTCTCAAGGACTTCAATCCTTCCTACTTCTGAGGCTTCAACCCCAAGGACTCCAATCCTACTTACTTCTGAGGCACCAGCCCAAGGACCCCAATCCTTCTTGCTTTTGAGGCACCAGCCCAAAGGACTCCAATCCTTCTCACTTTTGAGGCACCAGCCCCAAGGACTCCTATCCTTCTCACTTCTGCGACACCAGCCCCAAGGACTCCAATCCAATCTTGTCAAGACACTTTTGGTAATAATATTCTGCTCTCAGAACTCTTCTCTACTGAGTTCTATCTGTTTACAGCTTCATTGTATTCTTCATGCTACAGCATCAATGAAAACCAATCTTCTTATGGAGAAGTCTTTACAACTTTCCATACTGTCCACATAGAGTCTCCAATAGTCTTTGTGCTCTCTGATAATGTCTTCACACAGCTTTAGTCAGTCTACTGTTAGCTGCACTAAAATTTGTATAAAGAACAACTTTATGTTCAAGCTTATGTTCTCATTGTCACAGTGAATGCTTCAGCAAGACTGTTTCTCTGCTGGCTGTTTCTCTCCTTCGACTGCCTACTGTCCTGTTGGTCCTTCATTCCTCTTTCTATTCTGTTGGACCCTCACACGGCCTCTATTTCCTCCAGCGTATTTCAGCAACTTTCAGTAGCTGCAGCAGCCTTCACCAACGTTCACCAGCATCTTCATACAATGCTTAACCACCTCTGCTGCTTCTGCTACCTCATATTCTAGTTCTTTGCCACACCAAAAAAAGCTGCAACAACAACAACAACAGTAGCAACAGCAATAGCAGCAACAACAGCAACTGCAGCAACAACAGCAATAGCAATAGCAACAACACCAACAGCAACAACACCAACAGCAGCAGCAGCAATAGTAGCAACAACAACAACAGCAACAGCAGCAACAGCAACAGCAGCAACTGCGATAGTAGCAACTGCAGCAACAGCAACAGCAACAGCAACAACAGCAACAGCAGCAACTGCAACAACAGCAACAACAGCAACAGCAGCAACAGCAACAGCGACAGCAGCAACTACAGCAACAGCAACAGCTACACTCTGTTTTTACTATTTTATACATTCTCATGCCTTTGTCCATTCATTTCTGCTTATTCAATGGCTCTTTGGCTTCCTCCTTGCTCGCTTGAGCTTCGGCTTCCTCAACACTCGCTTGACCTTCTAGCTTCCCTCCTCCATTCACTTTAGCTTCCTCATGTTCACCTTCGATTGATGGTGTCACAAAAATATAATGTCGTCGTGGAGGTGTTTCAGCAACGCCGAAATATAATTTCGTCATGGAGGTGTTTCAACAACGCCAAAATATAATTTCGTCATGGAGGTGTTTCAGCAACGCCGAAATTGGTGTTTCAGCAACGCCGAAATTGGTGTTTCAGCAATGCCGAAAGTGGTGTTTCAGCAACGTCGAAATTGATGTTTCAGCAACTTTTCTCCAACTTTTTCAACAGTGTTCAACATCTGTTAAAGCATGCATACATGGGTTTTACAAGCCCAATAACATAACCTGCTCATACAATATACACTCTACCTTTTTCACTCCGTCAGTGTATTTGCATATGAGTCTAAGTCTTCCGCCTCTGATAGCTCTGTTTGCGTTAAATTCATATACAGGTCTTTGCTGCCATATGCATGTTTATGCTCCACTTGACTCCACTTGGCTCCTCTTGTGTGCTCCTCTTGGCTCCTCTAACTCTGTCTACTTCCTCTATGGCTCCAATGGTGGTGCTTCGTGCTCTGTTAGCTCCTCTCATCTCCATCTGCTCCTTTGATGGCTCTGATGGCTTTGATGGCTCTGTTTGCTGCTAAATGCATCCATTTCTCTTCTGATGGCTCCCGATAGTGCAGTTGCACGCATACATGTGATTTCTGCTCCGGTAGTTGTTAAATGCATGCGTATAAGCTCTTTGATCGCTCTGTTTCTGTGTTTCCTCCGTTTTCTCTATGTGCTCCTCTTCATTGGCATATATATCTGACATATACATATATACGACTCCTCCAGCTGTTTGCGTCCTTTGTTGCTCCGATAGCTCTATGTGCTGCCTCCCATGGCTCTATTCTTCTTTGGCATATATATATGTGTGTTTGTGTGTGTGTGTGTGTGTGTGTGTGTGTGTGGCTCCTCTTGCTTTGATATGCCTCCTTGCTCTGATATGTCTGTTTCCGCATATATATATGATATATATATATGGCTCCTCCTGCAACTCCTCTTAATCTAATGTGGCTCCTTTGGTTTAGTAGTGTCTTCCAAAGACCTCCTTGCATATATGAATGCCTCTCTTGCTCTGATATCCTGTAATATGCTTTGATATGCCTCCTTAGGTAACTCCTCTTTGCTTATGGCTTGGCTATCCTGATGGCCTTGCTCCTATCTCTTCATAAATTTGCTTTGCATCCTCTTGGCTTCATGTCATCCTCTAGTATCCAGAATATTGCCATATTGACATCAATGACAACCTAGGTCAACAATCTCCCCCTTTGTTATTGATGGAAATATTCTTCTTCTCTCCCCCTTTGACATCAATGGCAAAGGAGTGCTCTGGGACTCCCCCTATCAAACTGCTTATGTTCTTCCTGAATGGTAGATCTTCATGGGTCTGTGACTCGCCCTGTCATAATGCTCTTCTTATTTTTACTCAAGATAGAAGGATTGATATTTTACCATTAATTTGCACATTATTCCCTCTTCATGTCTCAGAAATGCTTTATCATGGCTTCAGCAATGCTTAAGAATGCTCTACTTTAATGCTTTCATTTAGATTGTAAATGGCCATACACCAAGTGTCCAAGTCGAGGCTTTCATGCTTCAATCCATATTGATGTCTCCACTTGTTGGGATCACGATTTCCATTACATCAAAACCCGCAGGTAATATTGTTGTCCTTTCATAGTCCGAATCAAGAGAAAATGCCCCTGAGATTGTCTTTCTTGCTATCTTTTTTTAGATCTGAGTTCCTTTGTGTCTCTGTGCTTCTTCTTAACTCACTGCCATCTAGTATTCAATTATCATTGCATTTGGACAAAAATGTGAGGGGTTGTGCCTTACTATTGTTATATTTCTTAAGTGATCTGTATCAGCTTAATTTATGCTTGACTGCACAACATTCTCCTTCCTATGAGCTATCCTTTCCTTGTGTTCTTGTACATATCTCTGCAGATTCAGATATCCAATCTGTGACTGTTTTTTTTTTAATTTGTTCTGCTAATTTTCATCTTCATGCAATGCTTCAGTTTTGTTATATGCTGTCGGCTGCTCTTACTTCAAACTCTATTTTAGATGTATCTGTTTGTTTGAAGACTGCCTCTATTAGTGTCTAGAATTTCTCTGTTCTCATATTAAAATTCCTGAGTCAATACATTCAGCATTTGTAATATCAACACCATAATTATTTGCCCTATTACAGAATCATGTTCTTCAATGGAGTATTCTTGAGAAATGATCTTTATCAGGGAATGACTGTTAATATAGTTCAGCAAGGATTTCATAAGGACCCTTCCACTAATAGCTTCAATGATAATGATCAAGAATTATAGGCTCCCCCTAACTGTATGCATCATCTCCTTTTGGCAGATTCTTCTCATAAACTGCTTAGATTGTCAAAATTTAGGCCAATGACATATGTTGTTGGCTAAAGATCTCAAGGGACTTTCAGATTGTATTTCCTTCCTTCTTCATACTTGTGTAACTTTCTTCTTTTGCATGTCTCTAGCTTGTGTAAGAGCCCATGGTAAGTTACAATCACATGCCATATGACCAATGTTATGACACTTGAAGCATTCTACATTGTTCATGAATAAGAATTCATGATTTCTTCCTGCAAAATTGTTTCTTGGAGGTTGTTTGAGACTACAACATCTATCTCTATGATATGCTTTACAGTCTTTTGCCATGTGACCAAAGTTGTACAAGAATAACAATAACCAAAAAATGAACTTTGGTACCTTGGAGATGGGGATTTCCTTGATGTACTTCTGAAGCCTTTCTGCCTTGATATCCTTTGATGATAACCATTGCCTCTCGCATCTTTGACTTCATCTACATTTCTTCTTGGAGCTGGTTTTCTTCTTGGAGGAGGATTTGTTCTATTACAGCCTTGATTTTTCTCCTTGCCTTTGCTAGAGCTGGGAACATCACCACTTCTTTCTAGCTTCTTCACATCTCTTTTGTTTAAAGCATTTTCATTCTTGTTTGAGGATTCACCTACATATCCGAGACCTGATTTATCATATGGACATCTGTGATAGCTGAGCATGTCATCAAAGGCTTGAGAGCTCTTCAAGATTTTGTTCATCCCTTCAACCTTTGTTTTGAGGAAGACAACCTCTTCTTCCAATCTTTCACACTCATTATTCTTCTGGGCAAGTTGTTTCTCAGTGTCTTCCTTGCTACGAGTAGCTTCATCTGCTTCTATTTTAAGGGAGATGATATCTGACTTCACTTTGAAGATTCCTTCATTCTTTGCTTGACTGCTTTCCATTCTCTTCTCAGCTTCTTGTGCCTGTTTCCTGGCTTCTTGTAATTGAGACTTAAGGGAGGAGACCTCTACCTTCTACTGACCAATCTCTTCTTCAAGTTTGCTGAAGCTCTTGTGCCTTTGTTCAAGTTGCCTTGAGAAGATATCTTCCTGCTTCTTTGCTTTATCCAATTGATTTTTCATGGATATGACTTCTTCATGATGCTTTCTTTTGCTTTGATGATATTCCTTCTTAAGCTTGGCAAGCTCTTCATCCCTTTCTTGTACTTGAAGCTTGATGAGGTCAACTTTCTTCCTTATTTTATCTTGGTCACCAACTGGAGCTATCTTCTTAAGTGTCTCATTTTCTTTTTTCAGATTGTTAATCTCTTCCATGGCAGTCATAAGTTGAGCGAGGAGTTCTTCTACAAAGTCTTTTTCATTCTCTTCATCTTCTAGGTCTTCTTTAGCCTTGATGTCATCATTTTCATTTTCAGCTTCTATGATGGGTTTAGGATCTCCTTCTTGATTGATGGTCATGGTCAGTGCTCCTTTTGAGTGAAGGTCATGAAGTTTGTCCCATATATCCTTTGCTGTTGAATATTTTCCTAGATTGTTCTTTACAAAATCAGGTAGCCCATTCAAGATTGCCTTCATTGCTTTTGCATTGTACTTCTTGGATTCTTCAGCCAACCTACTATCAGCAATCACTAATTTCCAGATTTCAATGCCTTGAGTCTGTAAGAAATTCCTCATTCTTACTTCCCATATATTAAAGTTCCCATTGAGCCTTGGAGCCTCATCAAATTGATTGTCTTCTATTTTAGTAGTAGAGGGAGACACATCCTTAGGAGGATTGGAGACTTTCTTCCTTGACGTCGCCATTTGTGTTCTAAATGTCGACCTTCAAGCTGTTAGGCTTTGAATGAAGGTACCTGCTCTGATACCAATTGTTGGAAATACTGAGAGGGGAGGTGAATCAGTATTTGTTTTTCCCACTATTGTTTTACCAGTAAAAACATATATATTCAGAACACAAAATGAACAGCAAGAATAAATGCTTTTATTAATATAAACTGTGCAGTAAAATAGATACAATATATAGATGGTTGCAATCAGTTTCCAAGCTCCAACTTGGACTTTGGTGAGGCTTCAACCTCCAGAGCACCAACTCTATTTTGCCAAGACACCAATCTTGGACTTAGGAGCACAAACTCTCAAGGACTTCAATCCTTCCTACTTCTGAGGCTTCAACCCCAAGGACTCCAATCCTACTTACTTCTGAGGCACAAGCCCAAGGACTCCAATCCTTCTTGCTTTTGAGGCACCAGCCCCAAGGACTCCAATCCTTCTCACTTTTGAGGCACCAGCCCCAAGGACTCCTATCCTTCTCACTTCTGAGGCACCAGCCCCAAGGACTCAAATCCAATCTTGTCAAGACACTTTTGGTAATAATATTCTGCTCTCAGAAATCTTCTCTATTGAGTTCTGTCCATTTACAGCTTCACTGTAGTCTCCATGCTACAGCATCAATGACAACCAATCTTCTTATGGAGAAGTCTTTACAACTTTCCATACTGTCCACACAGGGTCTCCAATAGTCTTTGTGCTCTCTGATAATGTCTTCACACAGCTTTAGTCAGTCTATTGTTTGCTGCACTAAACTTTGTATAAAGAACAACTTTCTGTTCAAGCTTATGTTCTCATTGTCACAGTGAATGCTTCAGCATCACTGTTTCTCTGCTAGCTATTTCTCTCCTTCGACTGCCTACTGTCCTGTTGGTCCTTCATTCCTCTTTATGTTGTGTTGGACCCTCACACGGCCTCTATTTCCTCCAGCGTATTTCAACAACTTTCAGCAGCTGCAGCAGCCTTCACCAACGTTCACCAACAACTTCATACAATGCTTAACCACCTCTGTTGCTTCTGCTACCTCATATTTTGGTTCTTTGCCACACCAAAAAAAGCTCCAACAACAACAACAACAACAGCAACAGCAATAGCAGCAACAACAGCAACAGCAGCGATAGCAACAGCAGCAACTGCAGCAACAGCAACAACAGCAACAACAGCAACAGCAGCAACAACAGCAACTGCAGCAATAGCAACAACAGCAACAGTGACAGCAGCAACAGCAGAAGAAACAGCAACAGCAGCAACTGCAGCAACAGCAACAGCAACAACAGCAACAGCTACACTCTATTTTTACTATTTTGTACATTCTCATGCCTTTGTCCATTCGTTTCCGCTTACTCAATGGCTCTTTGGCTTCCTCCTTACTCGCTTGAGCTTTGGCTTCCTCAACACTCGCTTGACCTTCTAGCTTCCCTCCTCCATTCGCTTTAGCTTCCTCATGTTTACCTTCAATTGATGGTGTCATGAAAATATAATGTCGTCGCGGACGTGTTTCAGCAACGCCGAAATATAATTTCATCATGGAGGTTTTTCAGCAACGCCAAAATATAATTTCGTCACGGAGGTGTTTCAGCAACGCCAAAATATAATTTCGTCATGTAGGTGTTTCAGCAACGTCGAAATTGGTGTTTCAACAATGCCAAAAGTGGTGTTTCAGCAACAAAGAAATTGATGTTTCAACAACTTTTCTCCAACTTTTTCAATAGTGTTCAACAGCTGTTAAAGCATGCATACATGGGTTTTACAAGCCTGATAACGTAACCTGCTCATACAATATAAACTCTACCTTTTTCACTCTGTTAGTGTATTTGCATATGAGTCTAATTCTTCCGCCTCCGATAGCTCTGTTTGCGTTAAATGCATATACAGGTCTTTCTTGCCATATGCATGTTTATGCTCCACTTGACTCCTCTTGGCTCCTCTTGTGTGCTCCTCTTGGCTCCTCTAACTCTGTCTACTTCCTCTATGGCTCCAATGGTGGTGCTTCGTGCTCTGTTAGCTCCTCTCGTCTCCATCTGCTCCTCTGTGGCTTTAACGGCTCTGTTTGCTACTAAATGCATCCATTTCTCTTCTGATGGCTCCTGATAGTGCAGTTGCACGCATACATGTGATTTTTGCTTCGGTAGTTGTTAAATGCATGTGTATAAGCTCTCTGATCGCTCTGTTTCTGTGTTTCCTCCATTTGCTCTATGTGCTCCTCTTCATTGGCATATATCTCTGACATATACATATATATGACTCCTCCAACTGTTTGCGTCCTTTATTGCTCCGATTGCTCTGTGTGTTGCCTCCCATGGCTCTATTCTTCTTTGGCATATATATATATATGTGTGTGTGTGTGTGTGTGTGTGTGGCTCCTCTTGCTTTGATATGCCTCCTTGCTCTGATATGTCTATTTCCGCATATATATATATATATATATATATATATATATATATGGCTCCTCGTACAGCTCCTCTTAGTCTAATGTGGCTCCTCTGGCTTGGCAGTGTCTTCCAAATACCTCCTTGCATATATGAATGCCTCTTTTGCTCTGATATCCTGTAATATGCTTTGATATGCCTCCTTAGGTAACTCCTCTTTGCTTATGGCTTGGCTATCCTAATGGCCTTGCTCCTATCTCTTCATAAATCTGCTTTGCATCCCCTTGGCTTCATGTCATCCTCTAGTATCCAGAATATTGTCATATTGACATCAATGACAACCTAGGTCAACAGTTGGTCCCTTCAAATATGAAACAATTGTTGGGCGTGGGATCCCCCCAAGGCAAGTTTTGGGGCTTAAAGCCCAGGTTTTGACTAAGTCCATTATAAAGACTCTGTGATTTTTGGGTGCAGAGCGCAAAGTTGTAATAGAGTCATAGGGTTGTCCACCCTTACTTTTGTAAATGTAGTGTCGGTTTGAGAGATCTACCCATGGTCCACGGACCATGGGATTGTATAAATAAAGTGAGGTTCTAAGTATAAAGAGACATCTAAGGATGGATTGAGGCTCATGGAATAGAAGCATAGTAGAGTATCTGAAGTGTAAAGTCTAGTTTTGGGTCGTAGAGTAGGAGAAGGCTCTGCAGCCGAGTGCGCAGAGGCCTAATAGTCCGCAGCTGAGTGCGCGGACCCCTACAGCTGAGGCACAGAGCAAGTTGAGTCTGTAACCGTTGGGAGCATTAATAAAGAGAAGTTTTACCATATTTCTGTGTATCTTTTCCTTTTTTATGCCTTGAAGTATATTGGGTATGAACTGCAAGTTTACGGTTTATTTATTGTGCGAACTTATATAAATGTATTGAGTAAGTGAATATAATATAAGGTACCTGTTTATGCGAAGATAACTAACTGTCATAAGAAGATAAGTAAGATCCATGGTGTGACTTGGGGAAATTGTGCAGATCATTGCTCCAGCAGCACGGAAGCCCCACAGCCCTTGGTTAGGACTACGCGAAGACGAATATAACAAGGCGCAAAGGCCCCGCGGGTCAGGGAAGTGCACGAAGTAACTTGCACACAGGGATTCACAGTTGGACTAAATCAACCCTTCAAACATCTCAACGATGCAAAAACCTGGTTCCAACATCCCCCCATACTGTTTCGAGTGAGACCTCAGTTCGCGCTCAGCGGATTGTTGCCAAAAGGTCCAGTAGTACAGGGATTTGTTTGGCTAATTAACTTTGAACCTGGGTCAGGCCCCAACAAGCCAACAAAAGGTTCTGTCGCCAGGACCGAAATCTGCATAGAGATGTCAGATGTCGTATCATTGGAATCCAACTAAGAAATAAATTGAAGGCTGGTTGGACAAGAGAATTCACAAGTTCGCGGCGCACGAGAATAGGAATCCGCAACTATCAAAAGAAAAGTGGTTATACTCCTACCTGTACATAGAAATCCAAAAAGTTTTCTTCGCATCTTTCCCTACTGAGTTGTACGAGTGGACCTCGAAGTTAGCAGATAGCCAAGGAAGGTGCCAGCTCGACAATCCTATTGTGTGGACCCCAGAGTTGGTGCGCAAATTGGAAGCATCGGAGGATAAGATTGCGCATGCTATTGATCAATGGCTCGATCAAATTATAGGAGGATTCATTACTGAGTTCGCGGTAGATACTTCAGCTAGCTATAGTGAGGCAGAGCAATGCTTCCTCAAAGGACCCCAAGGTAAGTACGTTAAGTCTCTGAACACTTGGATTAAAATGCTACTATGTGAAAATCGAATTGTGTGAATACATTGATGTTCAAGGCTACGTGAAGTGGGAGAATTTACAGAAACGAAGGTAGTGCAGAACTAGAAACTAGCCCCTTGATTTCACCTCTGTGAGGGGACAAGGAAGAGCTCGCGAAGATCTCACCAACAAGTGCGATCAATTTGATAAGGCAGAGGATTCAACGCATACCACCTCCACCCACACTACCACCAGCTTCACCGCCTTCACCGCCATCTTCGCCCATACCACCTCCTCCACCACCACGAGTCAATATGGCAAGCGCAATAAAGTTATCGATGTTCAAGGGAGTAGGAAAGGAAGATCCGAACCAATTTTGGTTCGTGATAAAAGTTGTATGGGAAGCGCACAGAGTTACAGATGACAATACAAAGAAAGTGACGTTGGTCAGCGCTCTACGAGATCGCGCGTTGATCTGGTATATTAAGCATTCTAATGACAATCCGAATGTGGGGATCGCAGATATCTAAATTGTGTTGAACAAAGAATTTAGCAGGCCAAAGTCAAAGGCACAGTCGATCATTGGGTTCAAGGAGATCACGATGCTACCAGGCGAGACCCCTTGGGAATTAGATCAGAGATTGACGTGCACGATTTTTGAAGCTAATATGACTTTGATGGATGGACAGCACTGCAAATGGTTTGTAGCATCGCTAACGCCGCATTTGAGGAATGCGCTGTCACAACAAAGGTTAACAACTCAGGAAGAGGCCTTGGAGATCACGATGAGGCTGCATGAGACCCCGATACAGGATCCTAACCTTGAAGTTCGACAAATCCACACGCAATTGAAAAACTTATGCCTTGAGATGTAGAGTCTAAAACAGGACAAGACAGCTCACCCGGAAGTGCGCGAAGAGGTATGGTGTGTTAAATGTAAGGGTTAGGGTCATGACAAGGACCACTGCCCAGTGTTCGCAAATTACCTCGCGGGAGGAAGATCGATGTCGTTAAGACCAGAGGCATAAGCAGGACCTAGTGTGGCACCTGCTTTGTGGTGCACGATTTCTCAAATAGGACGAAAGCATGTTGCGGACAACTGCCATTTGTTGCAAAAGTACACATAGAATTCGCAACAGTTGTTCTGTAATTTTTGTAGATCAGTGGGACATGATGAGCACACCTGTAGAAGTTATGAGTTGATGATGGATAGGAATCCCACCTACAAAGTTCAGGCCAAAACGCGGCCCCTTGACCAGAACACAGTAGTGGCACGAACCGTATTTCACGAGCGCGGACGAGGTCGAGGTGGAGGAGGACCTGAAAGAGGTCACAGAAACCTCATATGTTACGATTACGGAGGGGCCAGGACATTATGCCCGTGATTGTAGGAATCCAACGCGCCCATCATGCTTGTATTGTACCTTGTTTGATCATGAGATAGAGGATTGTCCCACACTGACAGCGAGGTTGCGCGACAAGGGAGCGCTCCAACCTCCCCCGACTCAGAACCTACAAATAATGAGGTCTGAGCCACGCGAGGAAGACCCTAACGTTAACATTGTGCTCCGAAGTGGAATTACGACAGGGGATGACAAAGGCAAGGGTTCACAAGGCTCCGACGAAAGAAACAAAGTTTGATTTGGAGCACACTAAGGAAACCTTCATGGAAGCTAGGAAGAGCTTCGTTGATGCCTCCACTTCAAGAAGAAAAAACAGACTGGAGATAGAAATGGACCCATCAATGCTCACGGCATTCCTAGAAACATGTATGAAGCTACTGCGCAACAAAAATGTTGTAAAGGGATTGCAGGAACTCATAAATAGATGTGCTGGGACTGCACCAGGAGAACCTCGCATAGTCAGGAAGATTGGAAAGCATGTGACGAGGACGGGAAGAGAAATGAGATTGATCACGTAGATTGGAGAATATGAGATGGACCAAGTGATTTTGGATTTAGGATCGGATGTGAACGTTCTGAAGAAGCATACATGGGAGCGCATGGGAAGGCCTATGCTACAATGGTCTCCTATCCAGCTACAAATGGAGAACTAGCAAAAGATCATACCTATGGGGAGATTTCAGGGAATCATTGTGGATATTGAAGGGGCAAGCGTGCTAGCAGACTTTGAAGTGAAAGAGATTGTTGATGACAACAATCCCTACCCCGTGCTATTAGGAATAGATTGGGCCACTGACATGAACATGGTGATAAATTTGAGAAAAAGTCTGCGTGTAGTCATACATTCGGACCTTGAAGAAGGATCGCGCTACACGGAGCCAGTGCACAACTATGAAAGTGATGACGACTTAGACTGCATCTACAAGATAACAGCGTGAGAGCAAGACTGGGTAAATCGCAACACGGATGGACGACTCTCACGGGAGCGTGAAAGCTCCTATACGTCGAATTCGGATGAAGAGATAGAGTGATGGCAGAACCGGTTACACAAGGTAACCACGCTAAAATGCAACATGATGACAAGATCGTTGTGTTGTGTATCAACGGAAGTAAGGGATCTACCTACTTATGATGGGTTAAGCGAGCTAGATGCCTTCCTGAACAGATTTGAAAGAGAGGTGTCGGAACAGCAATGTTTTGAGGCTTTGAAATGGGTACTACGTGCTAAGCCCACGAGGTGGTGGGGTACGCACCAAAGAAGCTTTGAGGACTAGCGCAAATGCAGGAAAATGATGTGCCTACATTTTGGGAAGCCTCAGATGCGTCTAAAAGACAAGTATGATGGATGGAATGATCCGCGCGCGCATATGTCCAGATGGGTACAGGCATATTCTAAACAACCTAAGCAGATGCACATGGACTTCGCATTCGTGAACACGATCAATAAGCAGTTGTTGACGAGGCAATTGCTCGAACAGTCCCTCTAGTTGAGATGATGAAGTGTGGAAAGAATAAGTGCATAGAAGGCTACCCACACAAAAGCCTTTAACGAAGTGTACAAAACACTGAACAAGGTATATAATGCACAGCGGAGTGATTGGGACCTGCACGTACCATCAGTTCTATGGGCTTATAGGACAACATGAAAGAAACTGGTGGGGCAGACACCTCCTACATTGTACTATGGAGCAAACACTGTGGTTCCAATACAGCACATTATGCCTAGTCTGTGCATAGTAGCACGGGTGGATATGAAGGTTCGCGGAGCCTAGGAAGAAGGAATAGCTTAGCTAAACAAAGAAGTACACTTGGGACTTGAGGACAAAATTCGACAAGGTGGTCTTAGGCTCCAAGAACTCATGAAAGAAAAGGTGTGATTAAGGGAGATAAGCGCTCTGATAGAAGCAGAAGTCAAGAGGCTTGACGAAGAAATAAAGAAGGATTTTCTCAATAAGAAAACCAGGATGATAAAGCAGGGTGCGCATGATTACATTGACAAATTTTGCAACTACTGTCGAGAGTTAATTAGTTTGATGCCTTGGATTGGACAGGATATTACTAGAAGGATCGCCAATGGTGGCACGATGTAGAGGGTAAAGTGTGCAACACGGACAGTAAATATAAAAGGCAGATTTCCTCTAGACACCATGACAGATGACCGGTTGGAACTCTATACAGGTGGTGCGGCCACCTGACTATCCATGGGAAGTACAGTCTTAGCACTCCCGGTAGTTGAAAAGAGGCGCGAGACTATAAACTACTATGCCTGAGAGCTGCGTGATGTCAGGGCTATGCATAGGAGAAAAGTGTCACAAGGTCCACGACCGCGCAAGGGTGGTTGCCTGCCGCTTGGGTTTGTTGGAAAGTGACCATTGTAGTCACTATTCATGATGTGATGCTTGACTTGAGACCAAATGGAGTGGGCGGTAGGCATTTAAGACAAGCTTTATGGGCAAGATTTTGGAAAATCTGTCGCCAAGGGAGCATTAATGGACCGGATTTGCGAGGAACGGTTGAATTCAAATTCAAAAGGCGCTATAAAATACAAAGGACTTCCCAGCAAACAACACTTGGTCATTTGCAAATTGAGCTATTGTGCACCCCGAGTAATCCGAACTGAGACCTGTTTGTCCTATGGAGAGCATTGGTTGAGCCCCTGATTGAACGGTTGAGATATTTTTGGACGAACAAGATGGCAGCGTCTAAAGAAGCCAGGGAAATCTTAGAGAGGACCGCCGAAGAAGCCACGCAGGCCATGACCATAGAAGATTCCCCTAAGAGCATCGGGATTGTTGTAGAAATCCCTAAATCACCGAGCATGCCGAGACCGAAGAAAGATAAACAACCAATGATTTCGGTGTGTGTGTCTCCCCGAAACCCACTGCGAACCAGATTATCAATGGAGGAAAAAGGGAAAGCGGTTAATTTGGAAACTGATGAGGAGGAAGAATACCTAGAGGATATCATAATTGAAGAGGACTAGGATGAGGGCATGGAGGAAGAAACCGAGGGTGCGGTCCCTCTCGCTAATCTTCCCGAGTATGTCTTTATGCGAAAGGGGAAGGCAAAGGTGCCCATGGACCTCGACGAAAGCAAGAACTCTCTGCTGAGCTTAAAATACGAAGACTAGGATCTCGCTGACCACGATAAATTCCCTCACTTGGCGACTGTGCACCTCAAGAAGCCAAAGAAACACATCACGGGGAGTCATAGAGCTAGAGGCATGCAAGTGGTTACGCGGAGTAAAAAAGGCAGGGTTGTTGAACCTACTCTGGGTGTCACATTACCATCACACCTCAGTAACTATCTTCGTCATCAGGCAGCTGCTCTGTCTAGTGCATGGTGGGTGGTCGTGGCTGGAGGAGCCCATCCCCATCACGAACCACCTAATCCATCGAGTTACCCGATTCCCGTGTATAGGCGAAGATCCCGCAGAAATTTCGGAGGGGAAGAGCAATGATTTGGCCATCGCGGAGGCCATGAAAAGGAAATACAAGATAGAGAAGAAAAAGAGGGGCTAAGTGATCTCTAGTATCTGTTATCACTCAGGTTGTTCCCAAAATTTGTAAGAAAGGGAATACGGCCGAGGTAACCACAGACCAATCTTTTAGACACAGATTCTAGCCAATCTGTATCCAGAGAGGGCTCTCTTTTTATGACTTAACTTTGTTTTGAAAGGTATTAGGCTAGTTATAAGGTTCAGGGGTTTGTTTTATTTTTTGGATGGTGAGATTCAATAGAACAGAGGTGTAAGTCTGAGAATTTCAGTCCATTGGGCTAATGGAGTCACTAAGGATGGATTTTCTGGATTTGGTCTCTTAGCAGAGGATGGTTTCACAGAGAAAGGTAGTCAAACATGGAGCAAACAAAGATTTGTATGGGATGGAATGGACCTAAATTGGTTGAAGGGCAGTTAAGAATCCTTCAACATATTTAACACAGGAAAATGGATGATTACTACAAGGGAGCAGTTAAGAATTCCCAAGTAAATAATCAATATGAAAGGATTAGGAAACAGGAGCAATTAGGAGTTACACTATTTATACTAATCCTGAAGAAAACACAGAGAATGATAATGAATGAAACACAGAGTGCAGTAAAGCAAATTTTGAATTAATCTTTATCATTATCATTTAGATTGTGAAATACAGGTGATATATATGAAACTAGAAAAACTACAAAACAGAAGATATAGGAGACTTATTGGTCCAATGGTTGATTCAAGAATTCTGTGACAAGTCCATCTGCTTCAATTCTACATCCAATGAGTCCAGCAATAGTTGATTCCAAAGCTTTTTATTCCAAAATTTCAGTGTTACAGCAAAGTCTAAGAATGGCTCACCAACCCCAAATACGTCGAATGGGGGGTATTTATACAAAATATCTCAAAAAATATCTCACAAAGATAATATCTAGTGATGATTCATCATTTTTTACAAAAGATAGAGACTAACAGTTTCGATAACAGGGAAACATAAATGATGTTGTGTTGGCTGCTTTGTGCTGTTAGATACGTTGGAGGTAGGCCCTGTGAGTGGGTGTACAGCTGTCTTCCACTGATATTTTGTGTTGGTTGTTCCAGCTTTGCTTGGATATTTACTCCATCCTGGTCTGATACACTTTGACTGATATGACCCTCTTTTAACTCTGTTTACCGCATTATGGTAGGTGCTCAAAATTTTCAATTCACCAAAGATACCAAAGATAAAGTTCATAAGATTCCTAACATATCTTGCCACCACTCTGGTTCTGGTAGTTTATGTCTCTGCAGCTTTCTTAAAGTCTCATCAATCTCTGGATATCTAAATAAATTAGGTGGGATGGCGAACAGATGCTTCACTTCATGCTCAATGTAGAATAAATTTTCTAAGTTGTCGTAGAGGGCTTGGCCAGATGGAAGTGCCTTCCCTCCTGAAGTACTTGCTGATGAAGTAATTTGATCAGTAGCATATTTATTCAATTTATATGTATATTCTATGTGTTTCATCAGGCGGTCATTACTTCCCAAAGGACTTGGCAAACCTTTTTTATGCAAAACTGTGAACCTTTCTGTGAAAGAGTTTATCTCCACCTGCATGTCCGGCATCTCCTTTCCAAATTTTGCATCAAAGTTCTCTTGGTTAGAACTCTCTTAATTTCCAGAATGGTGCCTGTTTTGTCTGTGATACGCAGTGCTTCCAGTTCCTCGCTGGTTTTGGTGTTCAAAAAATGTATTAGCCTGTTTGCTTGTTCGGACATCTGCCCCAATAAAGCTCTTGTTTTTTGGATCTCCACTTGGGCTGCTCCTATTAAATCAACCTACTCATAAATAACCTGGATAGATATCCACAGACAACCAAGGGATTGATTGATGTTGGCCCACAAAATACCTTTGATTTCTACCAGTGGTTTATCTAGAGAAAGATCCTTTTCCATTGCTTTCACTTTATTCTATAATGTTTTAACCTCCCTTATTTTTTCTGCCACACTTATCTTGGATTTGTCATAGCTTTTTTCTACTTTTGCCAATTGTTCCTTGACTTGCTTCAATTCTGATACTTGGAGTTTTAATTCCTCCATGGCTTTAATCAATTCCTTTGTGGTCATGCCAGTGCTACTGCCTGGTGCTGTTGTTGTTGCTACTATTGATGTTTCTGTATTTATCTCTGTTGTGGATGCTGGAACAGTGGGAGGCAGTGTTGTTACAAGTGTGGAGGGGGCAGTAGTGACTGCAGGGATTACTTTAGGTGGAAGGGAGGTTGACTTTGCCTACTTTTCCTTTAGCACTGTCTCCAATGCCTACTTTGTATCAGTTAACCTTTCATTGAGCTTCATGAGCAGCTCCAACATTTCCTCTTCAGATTTCTACTGTACCACTTCCGTTGTCTGTGGATGCATGGTAGGAGGGAGTTTAAGCTGCTTCCTCAAAGCAGCAATATCCTCCTCTTTCTTCTTCATTAATGCCTTTATGCCCTTAGCATCTTTTGGATCATGTCCCAGCTCAATGATAATCTCCTCCAAAGATTTTATCCTGTTTTCCTTAGCAAGAGAAGAGGCTTTCTCCAAATCTAGCTGAGCAAAGGTGTTCTCCAAGGAGTTTTGCAATCTATGAGCTAACATAGCTTTATCAGCTAGTGTGGAGTATACCATCTCTTCAGTCTGTTTATGCAGCTCAATATGGTCCATAGGATGAATGTCCTTGGCTATGACCTCCAGATTTTTCCTGATGTAGTCAGCTGCTAATTGTGGTTGCTGCACCTTGGCCTTAAAATAACTCATGATCATCTTGCCCTCCTTAATATCATAGGCAGACATCAACCTTTGTTGGTTTGTGGGGGTCATCTTAAGATATTGGTTATAAATTTGAAGCCTCAGTGGGTCGTTTCTAGCTTTTATCTCCGTGAATGTCTTTTTGATGTCAGAGACCTGCTGGCTTTGTGGCCTAGTGGAGGAAAATTCCACATTGTGATGCCTTTCTAGCTCCTGCCTGTGTGAGCTAGTTGATGTATCCACCACTGGGGAAGTCTGTTGGCTGGCTATCTTTTCCCCTCTTAGACTTTCTATTGTTTCTTCAAAGATTTCTTCTTCTGACATAGGATTGAGTCTTTGCCTCTTTTCCCCCGGTTGTTCTGCGGGCCCACTTATAGGTGTGGCTTCTTCCTTGTCTCTCTTCTTGCCTCTTTCCTCATTTAGAGGAGTCTGTAATATAGGAATCTCTGCTGCTTTGGTTTGGACCGGAGGAATTTGTCCCTGCTGATCAGTCAGTGCTTGCTACTCTATGCCTGCCACTTCCTTGCCCTTAGAAGACCCTGTGACTGGTGTGCTGCTCTCTTGTATAGGTTGCTGAGAAGTTCCAGCAAAGGATGCACCAACTCCTGTTTGTTGAGGTAGCTTGAAAGATACTTGTCCAAAAGAGTCCAGGTCAAGGGTTTTTTCAAGGTCTTTCATAGCTTTCTCCAGTTTCTCTTGTTCAGTAATCTATTCTATTAATGTACCCTCTACCCAATCATCCTGATTAGTAAACTGTTCAATTTCAGGGATCCTATGATGTACATAAACTGATAGCCTGTTTCTTACTTTTCTGTCACTTATAAAGCTATTTGGGTCATAAGGCACCCACCAAAAACTCTTCTTCAACTTAAGTTGTTCCCCTAATATCTTATCAGCATCTTCCCATGCCTCCCTTTTATGGATGACAAAAGGGCCTAACTGGTTTTTTATTCTCAGCTAATACTTTTTCTTTGCACTACAAAAGTGGGTTAAATTTGCATTAATAAGCTGCCTGAAATACTCCAGTGCAAACAGTCTCATAGGCACATATTTGGGCAGCTTGTAAGGGCACAATTGATGAGCCCCAAAAATGGATAATTATATGGGCTCATTCAGCCTCCTAATTCGACTTAATCCACCATTCTCATTAGTTTATTGCATGTTTTTTATTATATTTATGCTAATAGAGTGAATTGGGTTAGTCATTCTGCCAACAAGTCTAATGGGTGCTTTGTGCAGTCAGCTTTAATGAGCACTTGGCAGCCAAATTCGTGGAGGAGCAAGAGAGAGGATTTGTAGGAAGGTGTCCCCTTCATTTATGGGCCCTTACCTCAAATTCTCCACCATCAGCTCGGAGTTCAAGGGCCACCACATCAATTATCACAAGGGCAGCCAAGCAAGTCAAGTAGGACTGCTATTAACTACAAGTTTTAGCAGCCGAGTCCCTAAATATTAGGAGGACTGTTGGGGTCCTCAATTTGTATAAATAAGAAGGCTTAGAGCCTCATTTTGGTTAGCCAGTAGTTAGTCACTTTGTAGGCAGAAGTTAGCTAATTTGTAGTTCAATTTTAGTCATTTTTTAGGCAGTGGATTAGCTCTGCATTTCAGCACATTTTCAAGTTTTCCTTATGGACAGTTTTTTATGTAACTATTATTTCTTGAGCAATAAAGATGAATTCAGCTTTGCACCAGGTCTAATCTCTCTTAGGAGGCTGTAACTCTTGGGATTGGGCCCATCTCAAGTGCCTAGTACCTCCTTTGTTTACTTTCATGTGTCTTTGCTGCATTCTTAGAATAAAATCTGTTATTTAGATTAAAATATTGCCTTGTTACTTAGGTCATTTTTGATGATTAAAATAGCTTTTTATGTTCATATTTACTTGATAGGTTAATCACAGGGAAGATCTTCAGAAAAAAGGCCATCAAGCACCTCTGATCTCACCTCTCCCTCAGTGGGATCGTGAGCTGGGACAAAGGTGACCTTGCTGCCACCAAAAACACTATCTTTGCTCCACCATGCAATTAGTAGTGTTAAGATTTTTAGTTGCTGAACTTGATTTCAGTTTTGGTTGCATGCTTAGGGTTATGATTGCTTAGTTGCATAATTATTTCAGCTGATTTCATTGCAAATAAACTTATGTTCCATTTATTTGCTATTATCTAGGTCAGAACAGGCTAACGTAGCTAGGTCTTTGATTTTCCAAGTCCTTGTTTGTGCCGTTTGAAAAACAACTTGCAGAGCACCTGTTATACTCCTCTATCTTCCCATTCTCCATCAATCCCACCTACTCCATCCTCTACTTAGAATCCTTGCCTTACATTTGCCAATCGCTCACTTCGCCCTAATTCTCATATTTTTGTGCATCATTGTTCTATCTCTCCTTGAACAAATCTAACCATCTGCGCCACTCCTCAACTCCATCCTCCAAGTCTTGAACTCCCCTACACCCCTATTTCACCTCCATACTCGTTCCTCGCTCCAAAATCCCATTTCTGAACATCCTGTAGAAAATCACAGAACATCCTGTAGAAATTCGAGAACATCCTGTAGAACCCCTGCAGACTTCCTGTAGAAGCTCACGAATGAGGTTTCTTGATAGCCAAACTCTGTGAAACTCTCTGGAAGGGTGTTAGGGACCCCTTAGGCCCTCTCTGAACCTTCCTGACCTCTTCCAAGCATTTCCTCTCGCCGATCCACCTCTGCACAGTCAAAAACAGTAAAAGCACATGCATGATAATTCTGACAACTTATTCAAAAATACAAAAAGATTTTTGCTTCAGATAGAAGTAACTTAGACACATGTATTTTACCTTCCTAGAAGTAATGGCATCCCTTTCAGTAGCTTTCATCCTCTTTTTCACATCAGTAGGACTAGATGGTAAAATTAGGGTTTGCTAGGGTTTGCATTTCCTTTCAGCTTTTCCGTTTCTTTTCTGCAAGTAGATTAACTTCCTTTGAGTTAGCTGTCATCCATCAGTTAAAAAGCTTCTTCTCAGAGCTCATCAAAGTTGGCTTGAGCCCCTAGCGGACTTGTGCCAGCTGACCAAGTGACAGCTGCGACAAGAGCTAGTACTTGTGCATACAGCACCGTCGCTTCAAAGTTTGTTACGAACTACCGGATTGATAAAATTAAAGAAGGGAGTCCCAGGAGTTGCAGCATTATTACTGCAATACTGGGGCTCACCAACAGTTCACAGCCATATATTCTGATTTCAGTGTGATTCTGGTATAAGTACCAGTCACCTATCTTGTACTGTCTGGAAAGCTGTAAAATCTTCCTTATATCACCAAAGAGCCTAGGAGGAGGAGCTCCTATCAATAGAGTGGTGGCTGGATGCACAAACAGGTCAATGAATTCACAATAGGTATAAGGGGAATCACATACATTGTGGAAGACTGAGGTCCAAAAGATCATAGATCTCCGCTCTCCTTTGGAATCCAATTTCCTGATGGGAAATGAGACGTTGTCTGGTTGATAATATAGCAGAAGGTGATATATGAATGAGGTGTACTTGAAGACTCCTCTATCCAGATTTATGAATTGCTCATTGATTTTGTTGGCAATGAAAGTGGCATAGTCATACTTGATAGCAGGGGGTTGTCCTGGAGTAAATCTTGACAATAGAACTAAGGTGGTCTCATCAACAAATTCACTGGTTTTAAATCCCAAGATGAAGGATATCATATCAATTATGAGTCTTCCTACTTCAGTGAACCAAGTATGCAGATATGGAGGTGGGCCTTGGGGCTGACACTCTGGTTTCATGAATATTTGAGCAATACGGGTTATCTCTGAATTGGGCAGTTGAGAGCCTTTCTCAAGCAAAAATCCCATGGAAAGGGGAGCCAAAGGCTGAGTGGGTTTGAACTGTAACATCTCATTGATGAATTCAGTAGTTATGTAAAAGAGGACAGTTTGGTATGGGGTTATAACTGCTTTAGTGACAGGGTCATAGTTGGCATAGCATTGGTGGATAATATCTGGGAAAACATTTACTGAGGGAAGGTAATACCTAGGAAGGTTAGATTCCCATATTCCATAGATATCAAAGTTGCTCAGATGATTGTTCCTAATTTGGCAAAATGCCTGGAGATGGTTCATGTAACCAGATAACTCCTTTATTTGAAAATCTCTTTCAACCAAGGGTAACCAATCCAGGTCTTTGTGAGGTGCATTGAGGGGTGCGACGTTCAGGGCTACGGGAGCCTCCATCTTTGGTTCTTGTGTTTTCAAACTGGAGGTCGGGCTTCTGTAGCAAAATGGGCAAAACAGCAGTTCTGGGTGTCTTTCTTTGAGAGTTATAGACTGTTTCTAGCTTGAATTTGGCTTTGCTGGGTAAAATTCACAGAGAAAAATGAAATTACTGGTTCAGGAGATGAATTGGGGTAAATACCTGTTTTTAGAGGCAAACAGTGCAATTGCAGGTTGACTTGACGAGCTACAGAGTAGGAAGCTGAGATTTTCCTGGTCGGGTGGCGGACTGGACGTTCATGCAAATGTCTGGATGTAACTTTGCATGAAAACAGTTTTGCAGAATAATGGGTGAAAATGATAGTTTCGCGATATTTTACCGGAAATTGGCTTTGGCGGGGGTTTTTTGGCTTTTATTGCATGTTGACGTCATAGTGATAAGACCTTTTGTCGTTTAGCGGAAGGGTGGATGGTGACGTGAATGTGACATGGTGGTGATGTCAGCGAAGGGTCAGTGGGAGGGCGGTAAGTTGTTTTGCCTGCACAGCTTATGGGCTAGGGCGGTTTCAGATGGGGGGGTAGCGAGCAGCGTGGGAGCACGATGTGTGTCCACGGTACGAGAGCAATATCGCTGACTCCCCGGGACTTAACGTGCGGCCGATGGAGGGGTCGCGATATAATCGTGGGCCGTTGGATGAACAAGCCCAGATCTGATGGCTGACACTCGGCGGAGATGGCGGGGGTTTAATGCGCGGGCCTGAAATAATAAACAATGCTTTTTTAATGGTATCGGGCACCGTGTTATTGTTTCGGGGTTTGGTTATAATTAACCCGAGTGGTTAATTATCCCATGGTTTACGTGCAAGGGTTATTAAAGGGTTCCAAATGAACCATTTAATCCCTTTTATATAATGACTTATGGTTACAGCTAACCGGGGGCGGGATTAATAATATTTTTGGGGTTTTTGTATGTTAATATAATACGGGAGGGGGAATTGATTATATGGGATTTTAAACATAATAGATGTTAAAAGTCAATATGAATTTCGAAATGAAACTAAAAGCGCTAAGTTAAACTTAGGCTTTAAAGGGAAAAGAAGGTTTTTTGTGATATTTGTGCAATTTCCTAAGTAAAGGGGTTTTACTCGAGTTTTTTATGAAATGAAATGAGTGGATTAGTGATATTAAGCAGATCTTAATATCTTTGAGGGAAGTTAGAGAATGACTGGGGAAAAGGATAAAAGGGGAATTAGTCATGAAACTCCACCTTGCTTGAGCTGCATAAAAGTATATGCTTTGCATCTGTGATAGGGATAAGATTAACACCTTTTGGAAACAAAATCAATCACAAGAATACTTCTGCAACACAACTCTACCTACCCAACTTGCTTTGCCTAACATTTTTTCTTCTTTTCTTTGGGTGCACTTAGACTGGCTAACCCTCATCATTTTCTTTTTCTTTTCATTGCCATCCTACCTAAGTCTACACTTATAACCTCCCAGGGCTCAGATTTAACTGTTGAGCTCCTTTGATTCTCTACCTATCTGCCAAAATTTGAACAGTTTGGGCAGATTTTATCCTCTATCTCTAAAATAAGTAAATTCAAACCATGAACTAGCCAAGATTAAGTTGTTTGGCCATTCATCAATGGTGGCATAAGTCAACAAGCTGCACACCATTAGATTATTGCAAAAATAGAATAGTAGTGGCATTTTGAACTTGCACACTTTCCTGGTCTATTTGATCGGGGGTCATTTCTTTCACTTTTTTGACCATTTCATTCTTTTTGCCCTTTGATTTTTCTTTTAGGGCATACCCTCTTTACATTTTTTAAATTTTTTGATTTCTTGATAATATGGAAAACCTTTGCAACCAGACAAAAAGGTATGAACATATTAGAGCTCACCAATGTCAATCATGAAATATGATACCTATTGGTATAGGAACCTAACAGTATCAACAACAAAGCAGTCAGAGTGGCGACTCAGATACTGGAAGGTAAGTTCATGTGGAAGTGTCGTGCGAACGAGGTTCCCACACCGATGGTGGCACTTGCTAAACAGTGCGCAGAAGGGGTCTAGTTTAACTGGCCTGAATTCTTGTGCAAGGAGTTCCTGGAGAATTGTCGCAAGGCACAGGAACAAGGAAAAGCTTTCCACTATGCATGGCTTCTGTTGTCCATAGTGTTGGTAGCTGGGGTATTGCCCGAAGACAACCAGTTCCCCACAATTTCAAGGGATCTCCCAGAGGCCGCGAATTACGCTTCATTGTGGGCCACTGAGGACACAAACTAGATCCGCTCCAATAAAATATTATGGGTGTTCATGGAGATGAACATCAGAATGGGGATCAACCACAAGCCGCGGTTATCACCCATTGTCTACAACAACTTGCAAAGAAGTGGAACGAACTGCCTTATATAGCCACAGATGATGTGATCTTCAATGTACTTAAGACGTGGCCACCGGAGTGGCGCGCTCCAAACATATTTGCACTGGAAAAGTCCGTTGTGCAGAAAAAGAAGGAGGTAAAACTACACGTGGCACAGTTGGCAGAAAAGAGAAGGAAAGAAGCAGTAGCAGAAAAGGCGTAGGAGGTGCGGGATGCTGTGCAAATAGCAGCAGAACAAAAAAAGGTCGCAGCAGCAGCACAGAAGACTGCAGAGAAGGAGCATGAGGGCCAAAAGTCGCCTTCACCTGAGCAGGAGCAAGAGATGGAAATAAAGGTAGAGGAGGGCAACGCGGACCCCCAAGCAGCGTCAACACAATTGAAGCGCCAGTGCCCGGGCGAGCGAATGGGGCCACGCAAGAAGGTAAAAGCATCTAAGTTGTCTATTGACTCGATCACCCTTACCGAGGGAGATCTCCATGATATAGGAGAGACGATGTGTGACGTCACCATACAGGCCCTCAAGAACTTTACGAAGGAGAATCAGATTGTGTTGGGGGCCTTCCAAGCACAGATTCAAGAGTTGCAGGGGCTCGCTCCTCAGGCTGGTACCCTCTCGACCAGTCTCACAGTAGGAATAGCTGCAGCCAAGGAAATGTTGTGCACTCATACAACCAACACAATAGTGTTGCTAGATGGGGAACTCGTTACAGCAAACGAGGTCGACCGGCCTACGGTTAGTACATTGAAGGGGATAGGGGTCAACATGGATGCACTCCCTCAGGAGACACTCTATGTTCTGCAGGGCGGGATTACTGCAAAACTACGGGCTAGGGAGAGCCACGCACTACATGTGTTAAGTGAACAGAAGATCAACATGGAGAAGTTGAGTTTGCAGCGCGACAAGGTCATGTCTCAGAATAAGCAGATGGTACAGGTAATTGAAGAAGCCTGCTAGATGGTCCTTAAGTTGGCCATCCCAGTAGAAGCACCAGCAGAGGCGTGCATCCAGAGATTAGCACTAGGGGTTCACGATGAGTGAGAATAAATGGCTAAGGTTTAGCTGGAGCTGAACTTTCAGATCGCAGAGCTACGGTTGAAGGCGCAACCTTCAACTCCTCTAGAGGTAAGGGAATAGCACGCCAGCGCCATCATATTAGGGTTGGAGGAGATCAACAGTGCAGTAAGGGACTACACCAAAATGTTGGAAGAATCATTCGAGGTCCTCACAAATCTAGAGGAGGACCTGAACATACAGCGCTTAGAAACAAAGGCGCGTGAGCTACAGCAGCAGTATGACAACGTCAAAGGGACCGCGCAGATGGTGGCCCTCACTCAGAGGCTCACACGAATGCAACAGGCCAAATAACTTAAAGAACAAGTAGACACAGCATGCCACAAAGAAGGATTTTTGAAGGCGTGTGTTCAGCCTTGGATCGATGAGGCCTTTGTAATCACAGCAACAATTGAAGGCAAGCTCGCGCAAATGCAGGGGACGTAGGAACAAATATAGGGGAGCAGTTCTGACACTGCGGTCTCGGAACAACGCGTACAAGAGATACAACAAGCAGCCACTCAGTGTGTTGCCAACCTTGGAGCAGTCCAAGAAGAGTTGGGAGGTCTCCACGCGAAGATCTCTGCAACGACAGAGTGACTCGAGGGTGAGTCACGATCTTTGTGTTGGGGGCCTGTTGAGTGTGGGATCCCCCCAAGGCAAGTTTTGGGACTTAAAGCCTAGGTTTTGACTAATTCCATTGTAAAGACTTCTTAATTTTTGGGCACGGAACACGAAGTTGTAATAGAGTCATAGGGTTGTCCACCCTTACTTTTTTAAATGTAGTCTCGGTTTGAGAGATCTACTTGTGGTCTACGGACCATGGGATTGTATAAATAGCGCGAGGATCTAAGTGTAAAGAGACATCTAAGGATGGATTTAGGATCATGGAATAGAAGCATAGCAGAGTATCTGAAGTGTAAAGTCTAGTTTTGGGTCGTGGAGTAGGAGAAGGCTCTGCAGCTAAGTGCGTAGAGGCCTAGTAGTCTGCAGTTGAGTGCATAGACCCTTGCAGTTGAGTGCATAGGGCAAGTTGAGTCTATAATCATTGAAAGCATTAATAAAGATAAGTTTTACCATATTTTTGTGTATCTTTTCCTGTTTTATGTATTGAAGTATATTGGGTATGAACTGCAAGTTTACAGTTTATTTACTGCGCGAACTTATATAAATGTGCTAAGTAAGTGAATATAATATAAGGTACGTGTTTATGCAAAGATAACTAACTTTTATAAGAAGATAAGTAAGATCCACAGTGTGACTTGGGGAAATTACTGCAGATCGATGCTCTAGCAGCGCGAAAGCCCCACAGCCCCTAGTTAGGGTTGCACTAAGGTGAATATAACAGGACGTAAAGGCCCCGCAGGTCAGGGAAGTGCACGAAGTAACCTGCGTGTAGGTATTCACAGTTGGACTAAATCAACCCCTCAGACATCTCAAGGGTGCGGAAACCTGCTTCCAGCATCCCACCATATTGCTTCGGGTGAGACCTCAGTCTGTGCTCCGCAGACTGTTGCCAAAAGGGCCAGTAGTACAAGGATTTGTTTGGATAATTAACTTTGAACCTGGTTCAAGCCCCAACAAGCCAACAATAACCAAAAAAACCCTTCCCCCCCATCGATTCATAGTATATTTATAATATTGTATAAAAAAATTGGGATTTGACGTTTTTTATAATGATTTGACCTCAAATATTTTTGGAAATGCAAGAAACATTTCCTTTTTTGGGAGGAAACATCCCCCCTTTTATTTTCCTCACATTTCCAATTTTTGGGGACGTGGGGAAACATCCTCCAGATGTCCCCACATCCCTAGAGCACAAGGAAGCACGGAGACACATTTCCCAAGTGGGCGGACGCACCCCAATGGAACACTGATATATATCTATATATAGCACAAGGAAGTGTGGAAACGCATTTCCCAGCTGGGGGGACACCTCCCCGTGGAATAATGATATATATATATATATATATATTGTCAACCTATAACATTAATACCAAATGATATATATTAAATTCAATGCACTAACATATTGCAATATATCATATGGTTTTCAAACCATAATGCGCTAACTTCATATTTGTTAAAAAAATGTCATATTTTCCATTCAAGTGTGGGAGGTCCGCGGGTTTGACCCCATGACCTTATAAAATGATATGTCATTGCACCATCAGGAGGGAGCTGTACAGTGAGGTTGAAGACTATGTAATATTTGTGCCTACAAATGCCCTCGGTTTCTTCCTCCATGCCCTCATCCTCGTCCTCTTCAATTATGATATCCTTAAGGTCTTCTTCCTCCTCATCGGTTTCCAAGTTAACCGCATTCCCTTTTTCCTCCATTGTTAATCTAGTTCGCAGCGGGTTTCAAGGAGACACGCGCACCAGAACCATTGGTTGTTTATCTTTCTTCGGTCTCGATGTGCGCAGTGATTTAGGGATTTCCGCAACAATCCCAGTGCTCTTAGGGGCATCTTCTATGGTCATGGCCTGCGCGGTTTCTTCGGCAGTCATTTCTGCGATTTCCCTAGCTTCTTCAGGAGCGGCCATTTTGTTTGTCCAGAAATCTCTCAACTGTTCAATCAGGTGCTCAAACAACGCTCTCCACAGGAAAAACAGGTCTCAGCTCGGAATACACGGGGCACACGAAAGCTCAATTCGCAAATGACCAAGTGTTGTTTACTGGGTAGCCCTTTGCAATTTATAGTGCCTTTTGAATTTGAATTCGATCGTTCCCCCTAAATCCAGTCCATTAATGCTCCCTTGGCAGCAGATTTTCCCAAATCTTGCCCATAAATCTCGTCTTAAATACCTGTCGCCTGCTCCATTTCGTCTCAAGTCAAGCATCACATCGTGAATAGTGACTACAATGATCACTTTCTAGCCAACCCACGCGGCAGCGTAGTCACAGACCTTGTGACACTTTTCTCCTACGCGTAGCCCTGACATCACGTAGCTCTCGGGCATAATAGTTTATAGTCCCGCGCCTCCTTTCAACTGCCTGGAGTGCAAAGACTATACTTCCAATGGCTAGTCAGGTGGCCACGCCACCTATATAGTGTTTCAACCAGTCATCCATCACTTTTCCTGGAAAAATTCTGCCTTTTATTTTTATTGTCTGCATCACGCACTTTACTATCTGCATCACGCCACCATGGGTGATCCCTTTAGTAATATATGATCCAATCCAAGGCATCTAGATGATCAACTCTCGGTGTAGTCCCCAAATTTGTCACTGTAGTCGTATGCACCATGTTTTATCACTCTGATTTTATTATCGAAAAAATCCTTCTTTATTTCTTCCTCAAGCTTCTTGACTTCCGCTTCCACCAGAGTGCTTTTCTCCCTTAACTGTACTCTTCCTTTCATGAGTTCTTGGAGCCTAAGATCACCCTGTCGAATTTCTTCCTCAAGTCCCAAGCATTCTTCTTCGTTCAGCTACATTATCCCTTCTTCCAAGGCTTTGTGAACCGTCATATCTACCAGCACTGCTATGCGCAGACTAGGCATATTATACTCTATTGGGACTACAGCATTCGCTCCATAGGCCAGCCTAGAAGGCGTCTATCCTGTCAGTTTCTTGCATGTTGTCCTATAAGCCCACAGAACTACTGGTACACACAAGTCCCAATCACTACGTTGTGTATTATATAACCTGTTCAGTGCTTCGCACACTTCATTAAGGGCTTTTGTGTGGGTAACCTTCTGCACACTCGTTCTTTCGCACTTTGTTGTCCCGATTGGAGGGACCGTTCGCACAATTGCCTCACCAACACATGCTTATTGACCGTGTTCCCGAACACGAAGTCCATGTGCATCCACGCAGATTATTTACCATATCCCTGTACCCACCTAGACAGATGTGCATGTAGACCATCCCATACATTATATTTATCTGTTAGTCGCATATGAGGCTTCCCAAAATGCATGCGCATCATGCTCCTACATTCGCGCCAGTCCTCAAAGCTTACTTGGTGCGTACCCCACCACCTCGCGGGCGTAGAGCGTAGTACCCATTCCAAATCCTCGAAAAGTTGTTTTTCTGGCACCTCTCTTTCAAATATGTTCAAGAAAGCATCTACCTCACTTAACCCATCATAAGTAGGCATATCCCTTACTTCCGTCGATACGCAGCACAGCAATCTTGTCGTCATGTTGTAGTTTAGCGTGGTTACCTCATGTAACCGATTCTGCCATGGCTCTATCTCTTCATCTGAATCTGATGTACTGGAGCTTTTGTGTTGCCATGAGATTCGTCCATCCATGGTGGGATTTACCCAGTCTTGCTCTGGCGCAGTTATCTTGTAGATGCAGTCTAATTCGTCGTCGTTAAAGGTACGACTACGCGCAGAGACCTTTTCTCAAAAATCATCTTGTGCTTCTTCAGATTTATCATCCCGTTCTCAGTGGCCCAATCGATTCCTAATAGCGTGGGGTAGAGATTCTTGTCATCAACAATATATCACTTCAAATTTTGCTAGCGCGCTTGCGCCTTCAATATCCACAGTGATTCCCTGCAATCTCCCCATAGGTATGATCTTTTGTTGGTTCGCCATTCACAGCTGGATAGGAGACCATTGCAACTTAGGCCTTCCCATGTGTTCCCATGTCTACTTCAGCAGAACATTCGTGTCTGACCCTAGGTCCATAATTACTTGGTCCATCTCATATTCTCCAATCTGCGCGCTCAGCCTCATTTCCCTTCCCGCCCTCGTTGCATGCTTTCCAATCTTCCGGACTACGCGGGGTTCTCTTGGCATGGTCCTAGCGCATCTATTAATGAGTTCCTGCAACCCCTTTATAGCCTTACTGTCACACAGTAGCTTCATGTATGTTTCTAGGAATGTCATGAGCATCGATGGGTCCATTTCTTGCTCCAGTCTACCTTTTCTTCCTGAAGTGGAGGCATCAGCGAAGCTCTTCCTAGCTTCCATGAAGGTTTCCTTAGCACGCGTCAAATCAAACTCGGTTTCTTTTGTCGGAGCCTTAAGAACCCAAGTATTATCTTCAGGTTGTTTGCCTTTATCATCCCCTATCATAATTCCACTTCGGAGCACAATGTTCACAATGGGGTCTTCCTTGCATGGCTCAAACCTCATCATCTGCAGCTTCTAAGTCGGGGGAGGTTGGAGCGCTCCCTTGTCGCACAACCTCTCTATCAGTGTGGGACAATCCTCTGTCTCATGATCAAAAAAGGTACAATACAGACATGATGGACACGTTGGATTCGTACAATCACGGGCATAATGTCCTGGCCCCCGCAATTGTAACATATCAATTTTCCATGACCTCTTCTAGGTCCTCCTCCACATCGGCCTCATCCGCGCCCCAGAAATCAGGTTCGCGCCACTCCAGCGTTCTGGTCAAGGGGCCGCGTTTCAGCCTAAACTCTATAGGTGGGAGTCCTATCCATCATCAGCTCATAGCTTCTACAGGTGCTCTCATCGTGTCCAACCAATCTACAAAGATTACAGAACAATTGTTGTGAATTTTGTGTGTACTTCTATAACAAATGGCAGTTGTCTGTAGCATGTTTTCCTCCTATTTGACAAATTGTGCACCACAAAGCAGGCATCGTGCTAGGTCCTGCTTGGGCCTCCGGTCTTAACAGCGTTGGTCCTCCTCCCGCTAGGTAATTTGCGAACACCGGACAGTGGTCCTTGTCATGTCCCTTACCCTTGCATTTTACGCACCATACTTCGCAGACTTCCGGGCAAGTTGTCATGTCCTGTTTCAGACTCTGCATCTCAAGGCATAAGTTTTTCAACTATGTGTGGATCTGCTGAACTCGCAAGTTAGGATCCTATATCGGGGTCTCATGCAGCCTCATCACGATCTCCAAGGCCTCTGCCTGATTCGTTAACCTCTGTTGTGACAATGTGTTCCTTAAATGTGGCGTATGCGATGCTACAAACCATTCGCGGTGCTATCCATCCGTCAAAGTCATATTAGCTTCGCGAATTTTGCACTTCAGTCTCTAATCCAATTCCCAAGGGGTCTCGCCTGGTACCATTGTGATCTCTTTGGATCCAATGATCGATTGTGCCTCTGACTTCGGCCTGCTAAATTCTCTATTCAACGCAATTTGGATATCTGTGATCCCCGCATTCGGATTGTCATTAGAATGCTTAATATACCACATCAGCGCGTGATCCTACTGAGCACTGACCAGCGTCGCTTTCTTTATATTGTCATATGTAACTCCCTGTGCTTCCCATATGGCCTTTATCATGAACCAAAACTAGTCCGGATCTTGATTTCCTACTCCCTTGAACACCGGCAACTTTATCGCGCTTTCCATATTGAGTCGCAGTGGTGGCGAAGGTGGTACGGGCGAACATGGGGGTGAAGGCGGTGAAGTTGGTGATGGTGTGGGTGGGGGTGGTATGCGTGGAATCCGTTGCCTTATCAAATTGATCGCACTTCTTGGTGACACCTTCGAGATCTCTTCCTCATCCCCTCGCAGAGGTGAAATCAAGGGGCTAGTTTCTAGTTCTGCACTACCTTCGTTTATGTAAATTCTCCCACTTCGCATAGCCCCGAACATTAATGTATTTGCATATTCAGCATTTCACATAGTAGCATTTTAATCCAAGTGTTTAGAGACTTAACATACTTACCTCGTGGTTCTTTGAGAAAGCGTAGCTCGGCCTCGTTGTAGCTTACCGTAGTGTCAACTATGAACTTAGTAATGAATCCTCCTATAATCCGATCGAGCCAGTGATCAACAGCACACGCGATCTTATCCTCCGATGTTTCCAATTTGCGCACCAACTCTGGGGTCCACACAATAGGACTCTCGAGCTTGCACCTTCCTTGGCTATATGCTAGCTTCGTGATCCACTCGTATAGCTTAGTAGGAAAAGATGCGAAGAAAATTTCGTGGATCTCTGTGTACAAGTAGCAGTCTAACCACTCTTCTTTTGATAGTCGCAGATTCCTATTCTCTTGTGCCGCGAACTCGTGAATTCTCCCGTCCAACCAACTTTCAATTTCTCTCTTAGTTGGATTCCAATGATACGACAATAGACATCTCTATGCAGATTACGGTCCCGGAAACAGAACCATTTGTTGGCTTGTTGGGGCCTAACCCAGGTTCGGAGTTAATTAGCGAAACAAATCCCTGTACTACTGGCCCTTTCGGCAATAGCCCGCGAAGCGCAGACTGAGGTCTTACCCGAAGCAGTATGGGGGGATGCTAGAACCAAGTTTCCACGCCCTTGATATGTCTGAGGGGTCAGTTTAGTCCAACTGTGAATACCTTCCCATAGGTTACTTCGCGCACTTTCCTAACCTGAGGCCTTCGCGGCCTTGTTATATTCGCCTTCACGTAGCCCTAACCAGGGGTTATGGGGCTTTCACGCTGCTAGGGCAGTAATCTGCACTATTTCCCCAAGTCGCATCGTGGATCTTACTTATCTTCTTATAACAGTTAGTTATCTTCACGTAAACAGATACCGTATATTATATTCACTTATTCAGCACATTCATATAAGTTCGCATAGCAAATAAACAGTGAACTTGCAATTCATACCCAATATATTTCAATACATAAAATAGGAAAAGATACACAGAAATATTGTAAAACTTCTCTTTATTAATGCTTCAATCAGTTACAGATCCAACTTGCCCTGCGCACTCAGCTGCAGGGGTCCGCGCACTCAGCTGTGAACTACTAGGCCTCTACGAACTCATCTGCAGAGCCTTTTCCTACTCTACGACCCAAAGCCACGATTCTACACTTCGACTCAATGCTTCCTGATTAGATTCTCCATTGATTTATCCCTATATGATTATCTCTTTACACTTAGAGCCTCGCTCTATTTATACAATCCCATGGTTCGCGAACCATGGGTAGATCTCTCAAACCGACATTACATTACAAAAATGAGGGCGGACAACCCTCTGACTCGTTTACCATCTTCGCGCTCTGCATCCACAAATCGCGGAGTCTTTACATCGAATTTAGTCAAAACTTGGGCTTCAATCCCCAAAACTTGCCTTGGGGGGATCCCACGCCCAACAGCATTTTTGTAATCTAAAATTTGTGTTCAAGAGTTGCTGCCAAGAGCTATCAGTTGACAGAAGCATTCTAATGTAAAGAGACTTTTGAGCATTCCTAATACAGCGTACAACCACTTGGAAGTGGATCTAGAGCTGTAGTCCAGGAGGGACGAACTCCATCATCAAAGTTTTATGTGTTTGCTTCTTTTCTTTCTGTTGTTCATGCTCATTTTTAGTTCTCAAGTTTATGTTCAAGGCACTAAAAAACTCAATTTTCTCTCATTGATTCACATAAAAGCAACCTTAGTTAATATTTGGTGACATTGAGCAAATAGTCAATTTTGTGTTTTCGGATAATATTTTGGTATCAAACTAGGTTGATCATGTATAAGTAGTATATTTTCTAGTGTGAATGTTGACTAGATCCAGGTCACAACGTGAAGAAGGCAAACTTGAAGAGATAATCCAGAGATTGGAAAGAGGAAAGTCTCGCAAAAGATGGCAGGTTCAAATGAAGGAGAAGCTCTTGAGACAAAGAACGAGGAGCAATTTCAACAAATTTTCCTTAATATGAAAAGGATGATTGCAGAACTTTATGAAGACAAGAAGACTAGAGATGCAGCTTCATCTTCTAAAGGCATGAAAGTGAAAAATGGCAAGGAAAAATATGATGGTAATGAACCTCCTTCTCCTCCATATTCATCTTCTTCTTCTTCCTCATCCTCTTATCATTCTAGTTCAGATTCAGACTCACAAAAGAAACCAAAGAAATCTCCTTAATTGAAGCTTGATGTTAAGTTTGAATTTCCAATATATGATGGTGACATGAATCCTGAAAAGTTAGATAACTGGATAAAGAAACTTGAGGTGTATTGTAGAATTCAGAATATTGTTGATGAATCTGTAAAAATTCAGTTAGCTACACTTAAAATGGGGGGAACAATTTTGATTTGGTGGGAAAGTAAAACTCAATCAGATTTGAAACATAAAGGTAAAATTATATCTTCATGGTCTAAGTTTGTTAAAGCTCTTAGAAAGCAATTATATCCCTTAGGATATATGCAATAGTCTATAATGGATTGGTAGCATATAAGACAAGGTAAAGGACAGAGTGTGCAAGAGTTTACACAGGAATTCAAGAAAAATGCATTAGCACTTAATATTCCATTAACCACACGGGATACTTTGTTAAATTACTCTGGAAGTTTGCATTCTTATTTGTGACATACATTGCTTATGTTTAATCCAACTGACTTTGATGAAGTATGTATACAAGCCATTCATATTGAATCAGGTGGCAGACCTTTTCAATCAAACTTTTCAAAGAAACCATTCAAGCATTCAGAAAACAAAGACTCCAAAGACAGCAAAGGGAAGAGAAAATCAAAGGGGAAGAAATCGGCAATAGCTAAGAAAGAAAGAGAAAGGCCTAATTGTACTCATTGTCAGAGGGTTGGACATGATGACTCCAAGTGTTTGAAGCTTCATCTAGAACTTAAGTCAAAGAAGTTTCATGAGAAGAAGGGTGGGATGAAAGCTAATGTTGCAGTTCAACAAGATTTGGGATCGGACTCTGGTGATGAAAAGAAGATAACCTCTATGGGTCTGACAGGTAATCCTTCTGAATCTAGTTCTAGTTCTACTTGTTCTGCATCTTTTTCAAAATCTAATGATGTGATTGAAGAAAAGAACGGAGTTGAATTGTTTCACATAAGGATTATTTCCAAGCACACTAAGATAGATACATTATTCGATAGTTGATCACAAGCTAATCTAATATCTGACGAACTAGTAAGGAAATTGGGATTGGAAACTAAGAATCATCCAAAACCATACCCTTCAGGATGGTTGAAATAAAACACTCATATGCAAGTCACAAACAGTGTCATTTAAGGTTTGCAATTATAGCTAATATTGTTGATGAAGTTGATTTAGATGTGATTCCTTTGGATATATGTGGAGTTGTGTTGGGTAGTCCTTATATTTATGATTGATATGTCATATTTCATAGAAAGGAGAATAAGTATCAACTCTTTAAAAATGGAATTGAATACGTTGTCAGGGCACACAGAATGAAGACAATCTGGATTTAATCAATGTAAATCAAATGAAAAGACTCATAAGTTCAAGTAAAAAGTATGTTCTCGTGTTTATTAAAGAACAACCTCAAGATAAGTATGGTTCTTTTCAAGGGTGTGATTCTCAGTATAAGGACAAATTGGTTGAAATAGTAGATTCTTATAAAGATTTGTTTAAAGAACCAAAAATTCTACCTCCAAAACAAGAAATACAACATGAGATTCAATTACAATTTGATGCCTCTCTTCTGAATATTGGCGTGTATCATATGTTAGTCATAGAGAATGAAGAAATTTAAGAAACAAACTCAGGGATTGGTTAATAAATGCTTCATTCGACCTATTTCTTCTCCATGTGGATCACCAATCATATTAGTCCCTAAGAAAGACGGAACTTGGAGAATTTGTGTTGATTTTAGAGCCTTAAATAAAATCACTATTAAGAATAGGTATCCTCTTCCAAGAATAGATTATTTGCTTGATCATGATTAAAGAATGTTGTTTACTTTACAAAACTAGATTTAAGAAGTGGTTATCATCAGCTTCGTATTGTAGAGAATGATATATGGAAAACTATGTTTGAGACTAAATAGGGGCTTTATGAATGGTTGGTTATGTTGTTTGGTTTATGCAATACTCCAACAACTTTTATGAGAATGATGAATGATGTGTTTTGTCATTTTCTTGATAAGTTTTTCATAGTCTATCTGCATGATATTCTTATTTTCAGTTCAAGTTTGGAAGAACATTTAAAGCACGTTAAACAAGTTTTTGATGTGTTGCAAAGAGAGACATTGTATCTCAAACTTTCTAAGTGTGAATTTGGGAAAAATTCCTTAATATATCTTGGTTACATAGTTAGAGGAGGTCAACTTAAAATAGATCCAGCGAAAATTGATGTAATCATTAAATAGGCAAGACCTCAAATGTGGCAGGAGTTAGAATTTCTTGGGTGTAGTTCAGTATTGAAGGAAGTTTATTCTCATTTCTCGTTTATTTCATCACCACTTCATGCTTTAACAAGTTCTAAAGTCTCTTTTCAGTGGGGAGGAAAACAACAAAAAGCATTTGATACTTTAAAGCAGAAAATTGTGACATCTCCAATCTTAGCATTACCAGACCTTCAACAGCTATTTGAAATAGAAACCGATGCTAGTGGGTATGCAATGGGTGCAGCGTTATTGCAAAAAGGGAAGCCTATTTGTTTTCATTCATAAACATTTTCTAAAGCAGTTGCTAACTGTCCAACGTATGATAAAGAATTGTATGCATTGGTGGAAAGTGTCAAAAAAATGGAAACATTATTTAATGGGTAAAGAAACAGTAATTCATACAGATCAGCAGCAACTTCAATACCTTCAATCTCAAACTAAGTTTCAGCAGTCTCGACATTAAATATGGATGGGGTTTTTGCAACAATTCCACTTAGTAATCAAATATAAGAAAGTACCACTAATAAAGTCGTTGATATGTTATCAAGACCTTCTTTGAATGCTTCAGTGATTCTTCAAAATAGTTCTTTAGCACATGAAATTTACATTGAACGATATGCTGAAGATACTGATTTCAAAGATGTTTATGAATCACTAACTCATGGTGCTCAGGTGGAAGAAGTGAATTATCATGTTCATGACAGGTTATTGTACCATCTTGGCAAGTTGTGCATACCACAGGGAGAAAGAGTGCATGTGATTAAGGAAGCACATTCTTCTCATGTTTCAGAGCATTTTAGTGTAGGTAAGACAGTGGCACAGTTACAAAGGTATTTCTATTGGCCTCAAATGAATGAAATAGTTGCTAAGTACATCAAAGGTTGTGTCATATGTTCAACAAGCAAAGCAAGCAATAGAAGGTTAGATTTGTATATGCCACTTCTAATTCCTTCTCGGCAATGGGACAGTTTATCTACTTCCAATGTCTAGAAAAGGGGACGATTATTTATATGTTGTGGTTAGATTTAACAAAATGTGTATTCTTGTTCCATGTAGAAAGCAAGTAATTGTTGAACAGACTGCACAGTTGTTCTTTCAAAATGTATGGGTCCATTTTGGGTTGCCTACTTCTATCATTTCAGATTGGGACTCTCGTTTCATAGGAGAGTTTTGGTCCACTTTGTGGGGACTCATGAACACTAAGTTGAAAAAGAGCATAGCTTTTCATCCACAAACCAATGGGAAAACGGAGGTGGTGAATAGAACAGTGGTACATCTTCTCAGAAGCTATTGCAAGAAGCATCCAAAGTTGTGGGATGAATCATTACACTATGTCCAGCATGCTTACAACCGGGCCTTGCATTCTTCTATGGGTAGATCTCCTTTTGAGACATGTTTTGGGTACCTGCCAAAATCACCAATGGACTTTATGTTTGGTGAAGAAGTTCAAGAGGATGGACATGGAGATGTTGACAAAGCCATCAAGTTCATTCAAAGAATCCAAAATATTCATGAAGAAGTGTAGGATCAATTGGAGAAAAATCAGGCCAAGTACAAAATGCGCCATGACAAGCATCAGGTGGATCATCACTTCCAAGTTGGTGATCAAGTATGGCTATACATAAGATCTAGCGGAAAAGGGAGTATGGTAAGGGAGAAGACTGAAAACTAGGGCTGGTGAAAGGTAAACAGAAAAAAATACGCTAATTTGTTTCATAAAAAAGCCTAGACACATGAACGTCCAATCCTAAGACGCCGTAGCATAGGTTTTTGAAAGCTAAAGCCTAGCTGCCTGCGATAAAGCTACGTTTAGGGACCATAATTTGGAGTGGGCCCGGACATAGCTCAGAGCTATAAAGCTACGGAGCTACAAATAGATAGTTGTTTAAAGCTTAAGCCAGACCTTCGTTGTGGTCCTACCTTCCCTCCTTAGCTTAAGTTGGAGCTTGTCTTTGTCTCTTTTCTCTTCAGTCTTATTCCTTCCAACTACTACCTCTCCTTCTAAGCTTCTTAATTAGATGAGTGGGTAGATGAGTTCAACCTTCTTAGATAGTGGGTAAGGATAGGCTTATACTATACCTACTTAGAAGGCTTATAGGGAAGGTATAGTATAAGCCTATCCTTACCCACTATCTAAGAAGGTTGAACTCATCTACCTACTCATCTAATTAAGAAGCTTAGAAAGAGAGGTAGTAGTTGGAAGGAATAAGACTGAAGAGAAAAGAGAGAAAGACAAGCTTCGACTTAAGCTAAGGAGGGAAGGCAGGACCACAGCTAAGGTCTGGCTTAAGCTTTAAACAACTATATGTTTGTAGCTCCATAGCTTTATAGCTCTGATCTATGTCCGGGCCCACTCCAAATTATGGTCCCTAAACATAGCTTTATAGCAGGCGGCTAGGCTTTAGCTTTCAAAAACCTATGCTACGGCGTCTTAGGATTGGACGTTCATGTGTCCGGGATTTTTTATGAAACAACTTAGCGTATTCTTTTCTGTTTACCTTTCACCAGCCCTAAAGGAAGGGAGTATGGTAAGGGAGAAGACTAAAAACTAGGGCTGGTGAAAGGTAAACATAAAAGAATACGCTAAGTTGTTTCATAAAAAAGCCCGAAGACATGAACGTCCAATCCTAAGACGTCGTAGCATTGGTTTTTGAAAGCTAAAGCCTAGCCATCTGCTATAAATCTACATTTAGGGACCATAATTTGGAGTGGGCCTGGACATAGCTCAAAGCTATAAAGCTACGGAGCTACAGACATATAGTTGTTTAAAGCTTAAGCCAAACCTTAGCTGTGGTCCTGCCTTCCCTCCTTAGCTTAAGTCGGAGCTTATTATTTTCTGTTTACCTTTCACCAGCCCTAGTTTTCAGTCTTCTCCCTTACCATACTCCCTTCCTTTCCCTTTTGAGGACATCGATCGAATTCAAGTGCCCACAAGGTCTATGGATTACGGTCTCAGACCCATAGACTTATTATTGGGAGTCCGTGTGGTTCTCTCCCTCCCGAGGGGGTTTGGTAGCTCCGTTTCTTGGATGATGAAAGTACTGGTGATGCCCTTGCCTTTGGCTTTTACCACGCTGGTGGTGATGGGTCTTGCCCTTGACTTGGATAAGGAGGTTGAGCCAATGTAGGGTTAACGTGTTCGAAGAGCTAGTGTATATTCATCACTCCAAATTCAAAAATGAAACTAACGGGCATGACTCAAATGGGAATTTTTCCTTCAGCGGAAAGAAATCAGCCTCTCTTTCAATCTAATGGCTAAAGTGAGGTTGTTGGTACCAAGCCAGCCCACAAGTATACTCACTTAAGAGTTCACAAAGCTCGAAGTCAATAAAACAATATTCATAGGCATGAGGTCATTACAACAATATTTATCAAGGCATTATAAGCTCACCATGCCAATAGCAAGGATTTGAACCCGAGAGGGGAAGATAATAACAATGATTCCACCCAACCACTTGAGATAACCCCAATTAGCTCAAAAAAGACTTATGAACCAAAATATATATAAAGGAATCTTGATCAACAATCACTGCAATATATCTTCCATAGTTAAACATAGGGTAATCCAACATTACATCTTCTACGAGTTTGTAAAATGAAAGTTTCATATAAAGCCTCTTATTGACAACTCGAAGAAGAAGAATTCTGCAAAGCGATAATGAGTGATAAATGTTAATGATAAAGGCTTCTCAAAGGAGAATAATTCTACATAATACTAATAATTAATGTCTATATAGTTAGAATTTGTCATTTAATAAAGGAAATAATTCAACATAATACTAATAATTCATGTCTATATGGTTACAATTTTTGATTTAATAACAAATGTTATTTGTAATCCTTACCTGTGATATAGCAGAGACCACAATAAATTTTTTTAGGAGAAAACCACAGGGATCCATGTCCATTACTCAACCCCTCTCCCTCCTTACCCCCATTGCTTCACCTTATTAATTTCACTTCCTATTCTCACAAAACCTTGTCTTTCCATCCCATCAATATTGTTCTCAAATACTACTTTCAGCAAATTGAAGAATTATTATTTTCTTCCTTGCCTACAAAATCGGGACATGATCGAAAGGATATTTTACACTTTCAATTTCAAATGTCCCTTTTGTTGACCAAGATAAATAAGGAAAAGAGTTTCATGGATTTTATGCAACTAGCAATGAATCTTCACGAAAAGATGTTTTCTTGGTGTTCTCTTAAGAGAGAGCCATATAGTTTCACAAACTAATTTTTATAGATGACATAAATGATTAAAGAACCCATTTTCTTTGTTGAAATGTTAATACAACATCACAACCAATTATATGAATCAATGGAGCATCATGACGCTCCTACGGTTATTAATGATGTGCCTTTGGCTGTAGCACCCCCCATTGCTATCTTACCTCAGCGAAACTCAACGCCACCCTCGCTGGTTCTTATCTCCAACTAGTCTCCTTCAAACAGTCTTATCTTGTAAATGATGTGATGGCACTGGTATGGTTGGCTTACTCTTTGTTGCACCCCTGGCCCTCGTTCTCGGTTCTCCTCACTTTCGCTGGCACTCCCAGCTCTCGTTTCTGTTACACTCTTGGTTGTTTTTTGGTGTATACCTGGCATCATCAATTTTGTGGTTCCTTGTTTCTTGTTTTAGAATACAGTCATCAGGCATGTAACTCTTTATTGTGTATATGGTGACTACAGTTTTGAATGGAGTTAGGGAATGTCAGCTGTCAATCGTACCTCTCTCTTTTCTATAGTCCATTCAACTGAATAACATTGATATGCCTCTGTGAAGGAAGCACATGACTACAGTCTAGTTATCATTTTGAGCCTTTGACTAGTCATAGCATTGATATGCCTCTGTGAACGGAAGCGCATGACTATGATAACTAAATAACGATTCTTTAATGCGGAATAAATACTTAAACGAATCGTAGAGACTTGATGCCCAAGAAAACATACCTCCAGCCATTGATGCTACTCACACTCACAACGTGTTTTGCACGCAAAGCTTTCGGGCCGCTTCACAATATCTTCCTCATATTTGAGTGCTTTCCTCTTCACCACATCAATATGTCTCAGTAGATAAATGATCAGAACCATAAGTACGAGGATGGAAACCAACCCTCCAGAGACTGCAATGGCAATGATACTTGGCAATCCAAGTTTAAAGTTCTAAAGATTTCAAAAGGTACTGGAATGGAAATAAAACTAATATACAAATTATTTATATCTGCAAAAATTGCATTCCTTTCTGCATGTCCCCTGGATCATTCCATGCAACCTGAAATTTCTCCATTCTTTTACAAATAAAAGAGCAAACCCACGAAGTTAAGAGGGGGGATCCCACTTGAACATCTGGGACAACCGCCAAAATGTATTATGGCGAATATTTCACTCAGAGGCGAGGTCACCTATGCATCTGAATCAAACAATGAGGAGCAGCAGCCTCGTTTTATCCACGCCTAAAAATATCGTAGATAGCCATGAAGGTAAATATCTTAACACAATCTTCACGCAAGCAGAAAGAAAAAGAACACAGAAAATCTAAAGGCACTTCCAAGCTCTGCTCACTCTAACTTGATGGTGTAAGGCTGAAGGGGATTGAGTTAGTGAGCTTGGGGACCAAACAAAAGTATTTATAGCCAAGCTTCCACCAAGCTTTTGTTGGCTATGTGTCAAGTGTTCGACAGATCATGGTAGAGAACTGCAGAGGGAATAATGGAACACTCCAAGAGCTCCCAACAAGAAATTAATTTAACTGCAGTTGATTTCTGTAATTTAAGGAAATGACTGCAGTTGGTTTCAGTAAATCAAGGAAATAACTGCAGTTGTTTCCAAATTATCGGCGGCAGTTGAGGAGCCGTTAATAGCCATAAAGGGAGCTTACATTCTTCCACTTGGTCCATACTTCCAATCTTAATGTCTCATCTTAAAACCCATTGATAATTTGTATTAAGTAATAGATACATGAATCATGGTGATAAGTCCTCTAATAACGAGTGTTATCTTCCATGTATTACTATGTATTTATTTCTATTATAATTTATGTGGCAATAATTTCTTAATGAATAAACCTTATGTTTATTCTAAGTCCTACACAGATGAATTTTCCCAAATCAAATTAAGGTGCACATAAATATGAGAAAAACATCACAATAATTAAGAATTTCATTAAAATAACATTGTCCATACAATGAGAAACTACATAATGGAACCAAGTTCCATATTCTTTACATGATCCTTGAATTTAAACGATGGCATGCTCTTAGTCAAAGGATCAGCGATCATCAACTCAGTGTTGACGTGCTCAATGACCACTTTCTTTTCTTTAACACGTTCTCTTATAGCTAAATACTTGATGTCGATGTGTTTATTTCGACTCCCACTTTTGTTGTTTTTAGCCATAAAAACAGCAGCTGAATTGTCACAATACATTCTCAATGGCTTAGAGATATAATCCATAATTCTAAGCCCAGAAATGAAATTCTTAAGCCATACACCATGTAAAGTAGCCTCAAAACAAGAGACGAACTCGGCTTCCATAGTGGAAGTAGCAATCAAAGTCTGCTTGGCACTCCTCCATGATATAGCTCCACCGGCCATCATAAAAATGTATCCTGATGTTGATTTGCGTGAATCAACACATCCAGCGAAGTCAGAATCTGAGTAACCAATTACTTCCAAATTGTTCGTCTGTCTATACATAAGCATGTAGTTTTTGGTTCCTTGAAAGTACCTCATTACTTTCTTTGCAGTGCTCCAATGATCTAAACCTAGATCACTCTGATATCGTCCCAATATTCCCACAACAAATGCAATGTCAGGTCTTGTGTAGACCCAAGCATACATTAGGCTTCCGACAATAGAAGCATATGGAATGTTCTTCATTTGTTCCCTTGCAAAGTCGTTCTTCGGGCATTGATTCAAATTGAACCTCACCCTTCACAATGGGAGCTACACTTGGTGAACAATCCTTCATCCGAAATCTCTCTAAAGTTTTATTAATATAGGTTTCCTGTGACAGACCCAAGATGCCTCGAAATCTGTCTCTATGGATCTTAATGCCAACGACATAAGATGCCTCACTCATATCCTTCATATCGAAATTTTTTGAGAGGAATTGTTTCACCTCATGCAGCAAACCCTTATCATTGGTTGCTAGCAAAATGTCATCCACATATAAAACAAGAAAACAAATTTTACTCCCACTAAATTTCAAGTATATACATTGATCCATAATATTTTCTACAAAACCGAAAGAAGAAATTACATTATGGAATTTCAAATACCATTGGCAAGATGCTTGTTTTAAACCGTGTAATGATTTCTTGAGCTTGCAAACCAATTGCTCACCATCACTAGAGGGGAATCCTTCAGGTTGTTTCATGTAAACCTCCTCCTCTAGATCTCCATTGAGAAATGTCGTTTTCACATCCATTTGTTGCAGCTCCAAATCAAAATGGGCTACTAATGCCGTAATAACGCGCAAGGAATCTTTCTTAGATACAGGAAAGAAAGTCTTTGCATAATCGATTCCTTCTTTCTAAGTGAATCCCTTAGCAACGAGTCTTGACTTGTATCTCTCAATGTTGCCCAATGAGTCTTTCTTTGGCTTAAAGACCCATTTACATCCAATGGCTTTTGTACCATTAGGCAACTCAACAAGATCCCAGACTTCGTTACTCTTTATAGAATTCATCTCTTCCTTGATGGCATCGTACCATAATTTTGGTTCTTTGCAACTCATGGCTTGTAAAAAGGACTTGGGATCATTTTCGGCTCCAATGTTATAGTCAGATTCTTGCAGATACACAACATAATCATCAGGAATTGCTAATCTTTTTGGTCTAGTAGATCTTCTTAATATTGTACCACCATCTTCCTCAGAAGTATGTGGTTCAACTCATTGTTCAAAAGTTCTTGGAAACTCTTGAACTACCTAATCTACTGGAATGTCGTTAGCGGCTTGTGGAACTTCAACAATTGGTTGTTCATCCCCAGTTTGTACTTGAGGGGTGCTGTGAACAATAACCCATCTATCACTTGAGGTGGAAGGTTGAGATTTTCAATGATCCTTCTTAGAAACTATGTTCCTCGTTTGATCGCTCCCACTGGTCAAGTCATTTTCAAGAAACTTTGCATTTCTTGATTCCACAATCCTAGTGCTGTGAGATGGACAATAAAATCTATAACCTTTAGACTTTTCAGCGTATCCAATGAAATACCCACTAATGGTCCTTGGGTCCAACTTCTTCTCTTGTGGATTATAAATTCTCACTTCAGACGGGCATCCCCAAATGCGCATATGTCGCAAACTCAATTTCCAACCTTTCCATAATTCAAATGGCGTTTTACGAACAGCCTTGGTTGGAACTCAGTTTAATATATACATTGTCGTCTTAAGTGCTTTAGTCCACAAGGATTTAGGAAGATTGGAGCTGCTAAGCATACTCCGTACCATGTCCAATAAAGTTTGGTTTCTTCTTTCTGCTACACCATTCTAGTCGGGTGAACCAAGCATGGTGTATTGGGCAACAATCCCATGCTCTTGAAGAAATTTTGCAAATGGCCCAGGTGCTTGTCCATCTTCTGTGTATCTACCATAATATTTTCCACCTCTATCTGATCTCACGATCTTAATTTGCTTGTCGCATTGTTTCTCTACTTCAGCCTTAAAGATCTTAAAGGCATCTAATGCTTCATTCTTTTTATGAAACATGTAGAGATACATATATCGTGAGTAATCATTTATAAAAGAGATGACGTATCTCTGACCATGTCTGGACTACATATATCAGTATGTATGATCTCTAATATGTCCGAACTCTTATTGGCACCTTTCTTTGACTTGTTGGTTTGCTTTCCCTTTATGCAGTGCACACAAGTCTCAAAATCAGTAAAATCCAAAGTATTAAGTACCCCTTCATTTACCAATCTTTTAATTCTTTCTATGGAGATATGACCTAGTCTCCGATGCCATAATTTAGAGGAATCTTCATTAATAAAACATCTTTTAGTGCCAGTGTGAACATGCATTGAATCATAAGTGACATTGTTTTGTAAATTAATGCAGTAAAGACCATTAGACAAAATACCATTCCCAACGCAATCAGATTTATAAAATAAACTGAAAGATAATTATGAAAAGTTAAAGGAATATCCAAAAGGTACAAGCCTTGAAACTGAAATCAAGTTTATAAAAAAACTTGGAACATAAAAGGTCTTTTTTAATTTTAAAACAAAGCCACTACTTAAAGTTAAATAGCATGTTCCTATAGCTTCCACATGCGAGCCCATCTTGTTTCCTGATAAGATGTTTTGCTCACTTCCCATTGACTTCCTTAGGTTTTGCAAACCCTGCAAGGAATTCGAAATGTGAATTGTTGATCTAAAATCAATCCACCATGTTTTAATATTGAAATTAACCATATTAGATTCATAACAAACAAACGAGATTGGATTACCTTTGTCCGCAAGCCATTTCTGAAATTTGGCACATTCCTTCTTCATGTGTCCCTTCTTTTTACAGAAAAAACACTTGGAATTCTTCTTGATATCAGCTTGGGGAGGTACTTTACCTTGCCCGTTCCGATTGGCTTGAGATTTTCCCTTTCCTTGCGTTGCCAGCATTGCACTTTCTCCTAGTTCCATCACCAGTCCCCCTTCCTCTTGAACACACATGGTCATGAGTTCATTAATTGACCATTTATCCTTATGTGTGTTGTATGAGATTTTGAAGGGTCCATATTGGTGCGGAAGGGTGTTCAGGATGTAGTGCACCAGGAAGGACTCCGATATTTCAACCTCAAGTTTCTTCAATTGAGCCACAGTATCCCTCATTTGCATGATGTGCTCGCGTACACCTTTCACACTGGTGAGCTTTAGGGATGAAAACTTCATGATTAGGGTGCTTGCTAGTGCCTTGTCTGAAGTGACGAATTGATCATCAATGGCTTTCAGCAAGTCTCAGACCTTTTCATGCTGATCAATGGAACGACGAATACCAGCTGAAATTTTAGTCTTAATGAACATCATGCTTAGGCGATTAAATCGCTCCCATTGTTCATAAAGCGTGATGTTCATTGTAGTGTTGGTATCAGTGCGTGTCGGTGGTTCATCTTTCCTAATAGCATAGTCTATGTCCATCCACCCCAAATGAAGGAGAACTCTCTCCTTCCAGACCTTATAGTTATCTCCCTTAAGTTCATGAATATCACAACAAATTTCAAAAAAAATTTACAAGTTGTACAACTGCATAAAATTAAATATCACATGCTTATGTTAAAATTGAGGCCTAAATAAAATTTCATGTTTTACCAATGTAAATCATGCTTATGTTAAAATTGAGGCCTAAATAAAATTTCATGTTTTACCAATGTAAATCATGCTTAAAATTGAATCTGATGACATAAAAATTGTGTGTGAACTAAATTTTTAATTCAAGCAAATTCAATTATTCTTTATGATAGAATTTATCAAATTACTCACTTAATTCATAATTCTAAAGGGTATATTATGATTATAATTTGATATAAATTCTATCTTAGATTTAAACTTTATGATAAAACTATTAATTCATAATTGTTGTGGGTAAGTTATGAATAATTTGATACTTTATCCTAATTAAT
>APFE031299137.1:0-20794 GCA_000404065.3 Pinus taeda | reverse complement strand
TAATATATAATATTATTTAATTAGAGATGATGTGGCTATTCTCTAATCAATTAAAAATTATATGGATCACTAGACATTATTTCTTTTATGCATAAAAATTAGCTTGAAATAAACTATAATATTCATGCATAACATTCAACAATGGGTCTCGTATACTCATCCAAAATAGCATGTTTTAATTTAAAACATAAATTATCTATTCATTCAAATTAAATACGAGCATAGTTAATCAATTTTGCACAACAATTTTCCAAAATGCATATAATTAAACCAAATAAATATTATAAGCATAAAAATTGAATAAAAATTAAACATATTTCCAAATAAATGCTTTAATTCAGAAAATTCTCAAAATATAACATTTAGCGAAACAGAGCATGTCTATAAACACCAAGGCAGAGATAAAAAATGCTCTGATACCAAATGATAACTAAATAACGATTCTTTAATGTGGAATAAATACTTAAAAGAATCGTAAAGACTTGATGCCCAAGAAAACATACCTCCAGCGATTGATGTTACTCACTCACAATGTGTTTTGTACGCAACGCTTCCAGGCCGCTTCACAATATCTTCCTCAGATTTGAGTGTTTTCCTCTTCACCACACCAATATATCTCAGTAGATAAACGATCAGAACCATAAGTACGAGGATGGAAACCAACCCTCCAAAGACTGTGATGGCAATGATACTTGGCAATCCAAGTTTAAAGTTCCAAAGATTTCAAAAGGCACTAGAATGGAAATAACATTGATATACAAATTATCTATATTTACAAAAACTGCCTTCCTTATTGCATGTCCCCTAGATCATTCCATGCAACCTGAAATTTCTCCATTCTTTTACAAATAAAAGAGCAAACCCACGAAGTTAAGAGGGGGGATCCCGCTTGAACGTCTGCGACAACCGCCAGAATGTATTATGGTGAATATTTTACTCAGGGGCGAGGTCCCTTGTGCATCTAAATCGAACGAGGAGCAACAACGTTGTTTTATCCACGCCTAAAAATATCGTAGATAGCCATGAAGGTAAATATCGTAACACAATTTTTAAGCAAGCAGAAAGAAAAAGAATACAAAAAATCTGAAGGCACTTCCAAGCTCTACTCACTCTAACTTGATGGTGTAAGGCTAAAGGGGATTGAATTAGTGAGCTTAGGGACCAAATAGAAGTATTTATAGCCAAGCTTCCATCAAACATCTGTTGGCTATGTGTCAAGTGTTCCACAGATCATAGCAGAAAATTGCAGAGGGAGTAATGGACCACTCAGAAGCTCCCAACAAGAAATTAATTTAACTGCGTTGGTTTCAATAAATGAAGGAAATAACTGCAGTTGTTTCCAAATTATCGGCGGCAGAGGTGCCATTAATAGTTGTAAAGGGAGCTTACAGAATAGAGTCTAATTATTGTTTTGAGCCTTAGACTGATCTAGTTTTGGCAAGGCAGACCTTGTCTAGAACAGTTTGAATGTAATATTTTTTATTATAATAAAAATCATTTACAAAAATTCTCACATATAACATATATATGAAGTGTATCATCTGGTCTCTTTTACTTAATAAACAATACGCTCGAGAATAGTATTGCAAAAATCATGTCTGATAACAACTCAGCGAGGCTTCAAAAACTCTGGAAATAATGGCATACCATTGCTGAGCAACATATTCAAAAACTATAGGTAAAATTTATTTTTATACATAAAGTGACATTGGTTGGCATTCTTTTGAAGCAAAAGTGATGATGCATCAGCAATTTAAACCAAAAAAAAAATACTTTTTTCAAAAACATCGATATTTTGAATTACTTGTGATATTTTTTAATAAATTCACTTTGACCAACCTTTTTTTGGGCAATTATTTGATAATGCAATAATGCTTTCGGTACTGAGCTAAATAATTGCCCAAAAAAGGTTGGTCAAAGTGAATTTATTAGGTACTGCATAATCAGTACCTAATGGTGACAAACAGATATTGTGTATATATCTTTGAATTTGAACAATGTTGGCAACCTTGCCCACTGTAGGTCAAATTGATCAAAGTTTTATACATTAGTATTCATGTGTGATGTATCATGTGCATATTAACACCCACAAAATCAACAAAATCATTCTGTTACTTAACAGCTGCTACATTTAGCCGAAGTCAGGTTGGTCAAAGTGAATTTATTAGGTACTGCATAATCAGTACCTAATGGTGACAAACAGATATTGTGTATATATCTTTGAATTTGAACAATGTTGGCAACCTTGCCCACTGTAGGTCAAATTGATCAAAGTTTTATACATTAGTATTCATGTGTGATGTATCATGTGCATATTAACACCCACAAAATCAACAAAATCATTCTGTTACTTAACAGCTGCTACATTTAGCCGAAGTCAGGTTGGTCAAAGTGAATTTATTAGGTACTGCATAATCAGTACCTAATGGTGACAAACAGATATTGTGTATATATCTTTGAATTTGAACAATGTTGGCAACCTTGCCCACTGTAGGTCAAATTGATCAAAGTTTTATACATTAGTATTCATGTGTGATGTATCATGTGCATATTAACACCCACAAAATCAACAAAATCATTCTGTTACTTAACAGCTGCTACATTTAGCCGAAGTCAGGTTGGTCAAAGTGAATTTATTAGGTACTGCATAATCAGTACCTAATGGTGACAAACAGATATTGTGTATATATCTTTGAATTTGAACAATGTTGGCAACCTTGCCCACTGTAGGTCAAATTGATCAAAGTTTTATACATTAGTATTCATGTGTGATGTATCATGTGCATATTAACACCCACAAAATCAACAAAATCATTCTGTTACTTAACAGCTGCTACATTTAGCCGAAGTCAGGTGGCTATATAAACACTGATCCAATATAAACACGAGTTAACAGTATTGCTAGATTTGAATAGTTTCGTAGTTCATCACACTTTTTCCAACAATACATGACCATTGGCAAGCCTAATACAGCCTGCATTCGCATATTCTCATAGGTAGTACTAGCAAACATATAATCTGCAATAAATATAAGCTTTAATAGTATTGCCTATTGCCCTCTAGTACATTCCTCTAAACCGTGAGAGATATTTCTTAGTTGATCAAGAACAATATTGGAGGAGCATACTTTATATCCCACGTTCGAAAGGAAGACCCTGTGATTTATGTTACAAAGAAAGTAAAAACTTCAATATATTAACTATTTAGTATTTACATAATGAAAGGTTCTCTTAGTTCCAACTGATGCACAAAGATTTCTTCTTCCAAAACAGTAAGGTCCTCAAGCAGATACAGCCAGAGATTCGTAGCCCAGATACTCTAAATTATACATCCTATACATGGCACATATAAACCTTGCAAGTTCTCTTTTTGCATGTCTAATGAATAATATACTTCCATACAACTAAACACTGAACCATAAATTCATTGCCGTGCATGAGCTCACACTCAGTGTTTTGCCTTGGCAATTACAGTTAGATCACTTCTCCCTCCAAGCATATACTCAAGGTGCAATTAGTATTTTCCTTCCACTGTAGTCGGTACTTTCTATACATTCTCTTGATTGGCTAAGATTATTGATCCAAACTTCATCAGATTTAACTGGCTCATCATCATCATTACGATGCCAGCTCCAATGTGCATGTGTTGCATTGGCAACTCTAAGTTCCCCATGTCCAAAGCTCGCCTCACGAAATACTGACCATTCAGGTTGTGGGTCAACAAACCTGTAGTCAATTCAGTAAAAAGCTCTTAATTTATTGCACCTCTTATTTGAGAATACCAAAAACGAAATACTTTATAAATGAAGACTGCCCATCGCCCAAAATGGATTTGTCCAAAGTAGTTAAATCTTGAAAAAGCCAACCCCAACCATAGTCTCTTATCCCTCTGCTTCCCATTTGCCTCAAAAAGGGCTAAAATAATTATTGATTCTTTCAAGTAGTTGCCGAGTATTAACAACTAGTTTAAATAGAATGAAACAGAATGATAAGTCTAAATGTTTAATGTTTCTAATTTTTTCCGGCAACCAACACAAGAATCCAGCTATGCAATTGTTGTTGAGATTGCAATTTTACACTGCTTATATTGCATTTTTGAATGCATAAATCGATTCGGCGCCTTGCACAACCCCTCTAATGCTCAGATTATGCAGTCTGAACAATTGAAATATTTAATTCCAATGACCATTCTAAATGTGTTGGTGGATTTTAGGCAAAATTGGTCAGGGAAATGTGCCCAGAAAGAGTTAAGAACATAGAACATTTAGACTACACGTAAAACGAAAGTGAGTACAACTGAAAATTTTCATGCAGATTGAAATATGACAATATAATAAAGTATCTTAAACCCTAGTCAAGTTTACCTTGTGGCAAGACCCTCATGGTTTCCTCCATCTCCTATTGTAATGTGCACAGCTCCACATGGATGAACGTTTCTCATATAGACACGAGTCTGAAACAGTTCCACCAATCAATCAGAACACTGGCGAAAAACAAGTCTGTAATATTGAGGAACAATACAGTATGGCCGTATGCACTTACAGAGCGTTCATAAGCATGCACATGGCCTGCAAACACAATATCAACTTTTGCAGCATAAAGAAGTGGCTCCATGGTTGCCATCATGTCATCCCCCTCCCATCGATGGGCTGTATTACTATTATACCAAGGTGCATGGAACACCACAATAAGCCAAGGTGTTCTTCTCCTATTTACGTTTGAAAGGTCGGTCTAAAATTCACAAATTTCAGAGCTTCAGGTAATTATAAATGAAAAACACTTTAATCAGTAATTTCTTAATTGGATACATCTATATGACCTAAGTAAATCTCACACAGTAATAAAATTTATTACCTGAAGCCATTGATATTGATCGGAATCTTCTCCATAGTCAGTATAAGAACCAAGCATAACAACATGTACTCCTGCAACTTCAAACGAATAATAGAGGTTTGAACTTGAACCACTTTCTTTGAAAGGCATACGCCATCGTGCATTGTATGCCCTAAATGAAGGCATAAGGAAGGGGATCAGCTCTTTCTCATGATTTCCTTCTGTGACCATCCATGGCCTCGCGCTTGCCAAAGGTTCCACTAGCCGTCCAAACGAGTCCCACAGATGCTGCTGGTAGTCGGCATATGACAGATCACCCGGCAAAATGTGAACATCATAGTTACATTGTTGAATGTGTTCTAAAGTTGTTGATGTCCATCCTGTTTGACCCAGGTCACCTGGTGCAAATAGAATTAATGAATTCAGTAAAGAGAAGAATGTTTACACAATGGTAGCATGAAAGTTTTGTCAATGTATCAGATTTATAAGATAAACATTTTCAAAAGATACTTGGAAACATTGATTACAATTTCTATGAAGCTTGTGGGTATACCTAGGACAGAAACTGGCAGATATCAAGAGTACAGGAAAACAGACAGGAAGAAAAGCTGAACACACAGATAAAAGGAAAAAACTGCTGAAAACGTAAGAGAATGAGGTATTTCTTATCCCTTTCTTGCTCTGAGACTCTAAGAATGTTTCCATGTGGGTGAGGCAAGGAGCAGAAACCTCACCAACAATTGCAAAAACAACTGGAAACTGTGCAGGTGGAGTCTTGAAACTGTACTCTGGCCCATAGCCTCCACATCGATAAAAATAAATTTTATTGGCTTCCAGTGGTCCAATTACAACATGATGAATCTCGCCAGAGTCATAAAGCACGTACGAATACGAATCGCTCTCTCCCACTGATGATGAAGTATATACCCCCGGAGAAGTTCCATACTCAACCATTGAAGGTACATTAGCATGATAAGTAATCCATGTAACCCGCATCTTGTTATCTCCTGCCAATGAAATATGTACCTATAAAAGGGAAATGTTACTTAGCTTTGGTGGATAAAATGCACTACATATTTTCAAAAAAAAACAAGAAAATTATACATTTATTTTAATTTTGTATTTAACTAGCACTACACCAAGCTTGTAAAACAGTTGAAGGTGATGCATGCTGAGGGACTTATCTGACATCGTGACCAACCGTTTTCAAGATTAAAATCAGCATGTATGTTTGAACTTTATTGACAATATCTCTGCATCACATTCTATAAACATGGCCCATTCTGCAGTATTTCTCACAAAAATGAGCCAATATGGCATCTAGACGCCATAGGATTTAAGACTCCTAGTCTTATTAAGACATAGCATAAGCTCCGATGTTAATGGCCTGGAAGTTTCCACAGTCATGGAGACATATCAACAACGCTATGGAGATACAGCCAACCATAAGGATGCAACGTGGCTTTAAGTCTATGGGTCGCTGGCTCTTCAACTCTGTTGTCGCACAGAATGTCTAGGCACCACAACAACGACTCAGATCGGGGGCTGCCACCATGATCCCCAATCTCTCCATTTAAGTTGTCTCCCTACAGCAGGCTAAGGGGGGTAGACCCCATGGAAAAATGGAATGAAGAAGAACTAGTTGGGAACCAACCAATGCGGGAGACACAGAAGCGACCAAGTATTTGATTGAGATTTAGCAAGACTTATAAGATTTGATTAGATTTTAAATGATTGATACCAATGCATTATGGAGTCAATGAACTTGCTAGGAAAATTAAGACCAAGTAATCGATTAACAACCGCTGCTTAGATGAATGACTATCTTATATGAAATGCAGATCCTAAAGCTAATGTGAGATGCAAGAATCTTGGTTGATTTTAGTTAAATGCCTATGTGAATGTGAATCCTTTGATCCTATCTATGTTGAGTCTGATTTCGTAGTAATTGGTAGAGAGAAGATAAAGCGAAGCACACTAATGTGTGATTAATGATACCTCTCCTAAAAATCTAACATACCCAATGCCTCCAGCGCTACAGAGAGTTGTGGCTCTGATGACTACAAGGTCACCATTTTAACTTTTAAGTACTATTAAAAGCAGGCTTCTCAAGCAAAAATGGATGGATACCTATCTCTCTATCGACCAAGCTTATGCTTGGAAGTAAATTTTATTTATGCAATGCTAACTTATATGCAAATGCACTGGATGATGAGATGAAGTTAGACTCGAAGATTACAAACACTTGTGTCACAAAAGCACTCAATTACCAAAATGAAATGTTCACTTTACTGGATGAAGACTTAAAAGTAAACACCTGAAAATATTACAATTAAACCACAAGCTTATTTCAAATCTTTCTGATACAATTATAGCTCAAAGAGAACAAAAACTTCTTTGCAATTTAATATCAATGTTAACAGATGCTCAAAAAAAATGTTCAGCTTAGGAAACAAAGATATGCAATCTATTACAATTCCACGACAGAGCACTTTGACAATTACTTGAAAATATTCGCAAAATATCTACCATGTAAACATACATTAAATAATTCAAGCAATGACGATCAATTTCAATGGATGCAAAATATTCTAGCAGTTAAATTTTTAGAGATCCAAATACTCTAAACAACCATGAAATTTAAATGCTAATCAATTCGCAATCCTAGAATTAAAATGATTTATGCTTAGTGACCCAAATCTAGGAAAATTTACCACCTTCCTATAGTCAATCTTTAGATGCAAAAAATTTAAGCACGTTTAACTATAGAGATAAAAAAAATGTCAATACCACAAAAGTTCTCTTTTAGATTTTACCCTTATCTCACAAAAAGAACACCAAGAAGGAACTAAAGATTGACAATTTAATTAGTCCTTTGGAAAACTATTTCAATGTGCTAAGTTTTATGAAGCAAGACTTAATGCAGTAAATGATCAATTAAGACTTTTTAATGTGACCAAAACAAATCAAAAGGATTTAATAATTTTTTTTTATTATTTTCTAATGGGCCAGAGGCCACAAAAAAAATTAAAATCTTTTATGCGAAAATTTACTTTTGATTTAAATTTTTTGGGATATCTCAAAGTCATAAAAAAATAAAAATGAAGCCCCTTTTTTTATTTTTTAGTTTTTTATTTTTAGGATTTTTTATTTTTATGATTTTTTTAGTTTTAGAGTTTTTTATTAAAAATAAATAAAAAGGCAAAATCAAAATCATAAAAATTGAAACAATGTAATCAAATAAAATCAAATAAAAAAGACAACCAAAATTGAACTTTTGTTGTTTTTTTAAATAAAACACAAAGGAACTTAAATGAAGACCGACCAAAGCAAATATTTAAAAAAAATTATACTAACTATTACCCACACATATACAACACTAAAAAAAGGAAACGTGATACCTTAACCCTACCAATACACAAAACAAAAAAAAAGAAGACGCAAATGAAATCGAAGGTTGATTGCAAGTCTGACGGCAGAAGGGAGGTCTGTTGCAGGTCGAGGCGGATGGGAATCACGTTAAGAAAGAGTTGCAGGCTAACGAGGGCGAGGAAATGAAAAGGGATGTGTGGATCTGGACTTGCATGTGTTTTCGTAGGTGATGCAGCGAAGGAGAATCGAAGCGCAGCGTACAGGTTTAGGAGCAAAGGGTGTTGTGGATCAATGAAGGAGGAATGATGCGGGCTATCAAGGTGATGAAGAGAAAGATGGCAGGTTGGAAATCAAGTGGGAGCTGTAGCTGCAGGCTTGGTTGCTATTTTGATTTTTTTTGCAAGTTGAAGGAGCGGCTAGGGCAACGACAAGGGAGCAGATGCAAATCAAGGGGACGCAGAAATGAAGATAAGGAGAACAAAAACATTCGGAAAATTTCGAAATCTCCCAGAGAATAGAAAAACACAGCAAGAATAAACCCAAGGCAGCAAAACAAATCCGAAATTTTCTGTTGAAAACCCCAAGCAGCGAAAATGATTTCGAAAAATTTTCAGAGAAAGAAATTCTGAATCCAGCGAATGGTAGCTTAATGAACCCTTAGAAACTTTCCGAGAAACTTATGATTTAGCTTATATGTTCTGCTTCTGATTCATTAATGAAACCCTGTAAAATTATTTCCAAATTTAAAAAATTTAAAAACTCTTGGACTACAAAAATAATGCCCTTGCGAAATTTGGTTTTGAGGCCAGATCTTACCCTCCAGGGCTTAGATCTGACTTCAAATCAAACTTGACTTTCATATCTGCAACCTATACCTGAAAACACAAACACCCAAAACCAAGATATACGAAAAAAATAAAACCACAGAAACCCAAGTCAGAAAACCCAAAAAATTTACAGATCTATGCACAAAAATGGCAGATCTATCAAATCTAGGGAGTGTGAGTCCAACTCCGATCCCAAATCTGACAATCTAAGGCTCTCAAAAACCATATTTATCAATTTAGCACATAGAAAAAAAATAAAAAATTAAATCAGGCGCTTAGCTTCAGAACCCTTCATGCATCACCAAAAAATTCTTACGACAAGCCCAGGATCAAATTAAGTTGGGCTCTTCAGAAAATACAAATCGGGACTTAGCTGGTCCAACTAAAAACTTCCCCAAACGCCCGATGATCTAAAATCAAGATTTTCCTACAAAACTCAATCCAACCATCAAGATAGAGCGAGAAAATGATAATAAAATTCAGATAAATAGAGAAACCTGTTATTACATTCAAAATTTAAATTACCACTTAAACCCCAGCAACCCAGCAAGATACCTGTACTCAAATCACTCTTCAGAAGCTATAAACAATGGCTAAAAAAAAATTACGCGTGAAAAAAACACATCTTACAATATTCCCATGAATAGTAACACTGACGAAAATTAACCCCAAAGTCTTTATTATCAAAAAAGATCACACGAGAGTTTTTAGCTTATAGCACACGACTCAAAGATCGGATGGATCAACTGACAAATGACTTCCTATTTAAAATAAATCTTCCAACAGCTAGTTCGAGTGATCATCGTCAAAGCAATCTTGACTATTGATGAAGATTAAAATTTCTTTTAATCTCATCCGTCGAAATATTAAATTTTTGAGGAAAGATGAATTTTTCAATTAAATGCATTTTAATTAACTCAAAAATAAAAATTTTGAATTAATTTCCTCAAAAATTTGACTTTAACTTAAACCCCAGGGACCAAAGGCTTAAAATTTAGCAAAATAATTAATTTACCTTAGTCCCGAGAGCTTTTAAAATTTGAATTATAAGGACCAACGAATTTTGCCTTTGGAAAATTTATATTTACCTAGGTCCTAGAATTAATTAAATTTCTAGCTTAGGAATTTAATTAATTTTGGCCAGAAAATTTAATTAGCCTACCTATGAGGGGATAAATTAGTTTTCCAACCCTCAAGACACTTTACATCATAATTTTCATATTATTTTTTTTACATCATAAAGGGGAAAACCCATTTGTGATAGACCCTCACAGACTACCCATTTCTGCGACACAAATATAATCCAGCAAACCAAGCAATTTGTAATAAAATAACCTAACCAAATAGTTAGGATTATTCCCAAATCACTTTTACATAAACTCGATCTATAACACTAAGACTCGCCTAAGATTCCAGTGACAAGATACATTCCAGCTTTTGGGTAAGACTGAAGGAAAACTCTGCCAACCATAAGAGAATGGGTCGGTGAGACAAAAAACCTCCCAAAATGTAGATCGTCACCAGAAAAGTAAGTTTACCTAGGCAATTACATACATGACATAGATCTGTTGAGTTTACATCATATACCTGCAGAATGGGTTTACATTGTAACATGATAATCAGGCTGATGATGATAGCTAAACGGCACGAACAAATCGATCAGGTGTTATCCCTTTTGCGAAAAAAGGGGGTGTACTACTATGGGTCGTTGACACGTTGTGGTCAATAAACTCTAAAACACCTTCAGAAGCACGATATAAAGACAATATGCACTTGGCCACATCTCCTACATCACAATTTAAGAAAAATCAAGCAGATTCAATCTAGTATCTAAGAGCAGATCATTGTCCAAAATATGATCCAAGGTATGTACACCATTGACATAAGATAAGAAGTTGCTTTGGTCTCAATTAGGACTTAGAAGTGAGGCAGTCAAGAATGTACCTTGCTGGCTAGTCAGTGACAGTCCAAAGAATGGCTAGAGCAAGAATTAGTAAAATAACAGTTGGGATAAGACAAGAAAATGAGCTAATAAGGGAAAGGTCGGAGAATGAGCACTGATGGACCAACCAAAAAGTCAACTGGGCCAGTGGAAATTCGTACAAGAATCTGTACCACTACTAGGCAATGGGAAAGCAAGTAGCAATAATGACCAACTATTGATGACAAACGTGCACCTTAGAGAAATCAAAAACAATCCAGTGGATAATTTTCCTTAGGTCCACGGGGCGTAGAGCAATCAGTGACAGGGTGTTTTGTTAAGGCACTCCCTAGTGAAAAGGTTACTTGTTTAAAACCCCATGGGAACAAATCCAGCCATGAGTATGCAATGATGTGTCCCAGGCCGGGTGCAATCCCCAAGTGATTTTGACAGCTTAGATGCCCCTGGGTCATGGTTTCTCAAGCCACAGGTTAATCCCACCAGTTTGCAAACAAACTAACCCAAAAAAAAAACCTTTCTTGAGTATCATGAGGCCTATAGCAGCAATGATGGATGGCAAATATCCAAGTGAGGATGGTCTGCCTATTGAATTTTGTAAAGACATATCGAATGTCGGTAGTATGGATTTAATTACATAGACAATCCTATCCACAACGTTCTTGAGATCTCAAACCTATGCAGGAATCGTTAATCTTATCCCCAACGGCTCCATTATAGACATAGTAAGAGGTTTGCACTCCATTACCTTACTAGAAGTAGTGCATAAAGTAATCACTAGGGACCTTGCCAAAAGACTAGAAAGTGGCATAGCTAGAACAAAAGAGTTGAACAAATAGGTCTTATAAGAATTTAGGCTTGTGTGATCCATACTTTGAATATTGAAAAATCTTATGCGATTATTGCCGAAATATTTTTCAATATTTAAATAGGGTCTTGTGTTACCTCAGGTGTGAAGATAAGTGATCATAAAACTGAATTCGGGACTGATAATGGAAAAACAAATTAGAGGAATCCATTTACAGGATTGCCAGGAGATGTCGAATAGTCATTTTGCTAATGACTCACCCTTTCTCCTGAATTGAACACATTATTTTGTCGATAGCCCGTTAGAGTGCTTGGATTCTTTTGTGTTATCTCAGGTGCTAAGCAAAGTGGTCATAAAACTGAATTCAGGACTAATAATGGTTTTGACCCTGCCTCAAAATGGATAAATCCCGTTACCTCTCAAACTAGCAGGGGTCCTAGGAGGGGATCCTAAAGGGCAACTACTAGGTCAAGGGCAACAATGAGCAATAGCCCACTATTACCTCAGCTAAGGCTCCCTGTTCTTTACGGACTTTCACCGATGGGAAGAGTCTCGGTATATGAGAAATCATGAGAATATATGGTCAATGATAAGATAAAGAAGTGATTCTCTGGCCTATTCATAAGAGAGACTCAACTAAATGGGTTTCTTGCTTTAGAAGCAAGGTGATGGGTTCTCTAGGAAGGGCTAAGAAGGCCTATGAGGATAGAGTGTGAGAGTATGCCTTGTCAAGGTAGCCCCAAGTTTCAAAAGGCCTTATGGATGCTTGAATTCTAAGTGATCTTTGTGGAATTGGAGTCAACGAGTTGCGGGACCACAAAGGGCCAAGTAGATCCAAAATTAGGCCAAAGATATGGAGTTGGTCAACCAAGGATGCCCTAGGTGACCTATGGAGGCTAAACCTAGGAAAAGAGGGGAAGGTGAGATAAATTAGCTTTGAAAATGATCACCTATGGAAGGATTAGTGCCTTGTCCTTTGGGGAAAATGGAGTCAAAATGAAATTTATGATTTAAAGGAACTACACCCAATCAAGGAGCCTCCTAGACAACTTCGCATGGCAATTAGGGCATGAGAACAGCTGCTAGGAGAATTTATACTTCAACTTGCAATAATTGATGACTTATCAAAATGTATTCAATAGAAACAATCTCTAGGAACCTTCACCCTTTCACACATGATACATGAGATGATGCAACGCTATAAAAGACAAAATTTCCACAATTGCGAAAATCCCACCAACATAAATGTATTAAAGCAAATAACAAGAATGGACATGAAAAGATCACTTACATGTGTAAAGACTATATCCAATCACCAAATTATGCCAACAATGGAGCTCCAAGAAAAGAGAGAGATATCCAAACATCAAAATTCATCCATTACATCCAAAATCATCCTTCAAAAGGGATAGCGAAAATATCACAAGAGATAAGAAACCAATCCAAGTGATGATGATCAAAATGAATATTCTCACTTCTATTTATACACTCCCTAATGAATTCGATTTAGCTAAATTGGCTTAATTGAGCCCCTAAAATAAAATAATGTGCATAATAACAATATTTTTGGTGACAAGCCCACCAAATAGCTCCATAATGTAAAGATAAGCCTCTCAAGTGGATCAAACGATCAACAAAGTGAGTCGTTGGGCCTTTGAAGAGACCTAATGAAGTCCAAAGGGTGCCATGATGTGAAACTGGACTTCCAACATAGTGGACAAGGGGTTGGCCCCTTGTTTTCCAAGCAAAACCTGTGGTGCTCCCAAGTGGGTGTGGGAGCACAAGGACATCCTCATGGGTCTCCAAGTGGATCGGAAATGTCTATCGACCATCTGTAAGGGATAGGATGATGATGTAATCCCTCTCTTTGCAACGAGAGACATCCTCAAGAACCTGGAACATCTGCCAAGTGTATGTTGTAAGTGTGGACCCAGCTAGGCATAGTGAACCAGGTGCATCATCCTCATCCAAAAGGTGGAACACGAGCAATCAACGAGTAGTGTTAAGGATACATGAAGTAATCTCTGTTATGGTGGAAGCCCATGGCTCTCAACGCTCATCCTACAAGTGCCCATGTGGCCATCTAGAGGGCTAGGACCCCGTATAAGGAGACCAAACCCCAAATGGAGACCCACCTGCAATCTTGAATAAGATCCAATGTGTCCCCTTGCCCTCCAATACAACAAATCATTAGCATAATCAAATAAAAGCGATTACAAATCATGGAATCAATGGGGCGTTTCATGGTGGCATGCCCTTCCATAGTCGGCTTTGGCATGTACAAGTGTCTCCAAGCTCAATAAAGGGTTAATCAAGGACCCTATTAGGTGGTTTCAATCTTTAAAGGGGGTGACATATCCATGGTAAATCCCTCAAGTGGCAGGTGGTAGATGATATAGTAATGGAACGGAGTGGGGGTCACGGGGTTCATCCAGACCACATGTCATGGTACAAGGGTAGCTATATGTTGTCGCTACTACAACACCCTCCAAAATTTTGGCCTACACCAAATTTCGGAGCCTACTTTGGTCTTGCGTACTGTCGTTGCAAACACTAAGACTTATCGCATGTGTTTTCTCTAAGTGTTTTGGTCCCATTTGCAAGAAAATCATAATGTCATATTTTTCGCATGTAAGTGTCACACGATGTATCTAAGCTTGTTTTGATGGTTTTAAGCGGTTATCTTTGTGTAAATGAGTTGATCCTACCATGTAAACATTCGTCGCACTCATTTCCAAAGTTTTAAGCATTGTTGCACAAGTGTCATCACGGTCGTCGCAAAGTGTATCTTTAGTGTCGCACTTGTCGTAAGTCGTCGCAAAGCTATCTCACTAAGAGAAGTATGTTGTTCATGTGTTATGGATGATCTATGTTGTGTCGTCAAGTGTTCTAAGTGTGTGATCACAGTCAAGTCTTATCATTTTCACATCAACTTCATCGATCCCACACTTTACCAGATTCAGAAAACTTCCCGACCAAGCAACTTAGCCTCATCCGGCCCTCTTGAACTGCGCATTGCACAATCTCAGCCCTCAAGATGCAACCATGCCTCTTAACACTGCACAATGCGATGTTACTGCCTCCCAGGACTGTGCACTACGCAGTCTCGATGCTCAAGCCCAACCCCTGAGCTCCAAAACTGCACAATCCTGCCCTCCAGCCAGACCCGAACTGCGTATTGCGCAGTCTCAGTGCTCAAGCCCAACCCTTGAGCTCCTGAACTGCGTAATTGCGTAGTCACCTGGCCTACTCTACCTTCCAGAACTGCGCAATAGGCAGAATCAATGCTCAAGCCCTCAGCCTAGCACCTTTACCTCCACAACTGCGCAATCTGCTTGCTCAGCTTAGCCTGAACTACGCATTGCATAGTCTCAAGGCTCCAGCTTCACCCCTGACTGCCTGAGCTGCGCAATTGCGCAATCACTGAGCCTCTCCCTCAGTCCGCCACCCAGTTTCAACGCAGTCAGTGAATCATCATGCAACATCTTAGACTAGGGGTTTATCAAACTGATGTCATGATTCCAGGAAGTGTTCTTCCAAACATCAGGCCTTACAAATATCCCTATGCCCAAAAGAGTTAAATTGAACGTATGGTTGCAGAAATGCTAGAGGCTGGTATAATTCAACCTAGTCAAAGTTCTTTCTCTACTCCAGTAGTGTTAGTGCACAAGAAGGATGGATCATGGCGCATGTGTCTGGATTATAGGGAGCTCAACAAGCTCACTATTAAAGATAAATTTCTCATTCTTGTCATTGATGAATTATTGGATCAATTTACTTCACCAAGTTGGATCTTCGTTCAGGATATCATCAAATCAGAATGAAGACTGAAGACATTCCAAAAACAACGTTTAGAACTCATGAGGGTCATTATGAAATTTTGGTCATGCCTTTTGGCCTTACCAATGCACCTTCTACATTTCAAGGTTTGATGAATTCCATTTTCAAACCCTTCCTTAGAAAATTTGTGTTAGTATTTTTTATTGACATACTAATCTATAGCAAGTCTTGGAAGGATCATGTTCAACATGTTGACAGGGTACTCAAACTATTAGAGGAGAAACAATTATATGCAAAAAGCTCCAAATGTTTCTTTGGAGTACAAGAGATGGAATATCTTTGGAGAAGAGTTTGTTGACCTACCTTGTTCTTTGCTCCATCAGAATGTCACTGCCTAAAGATGTACTGTTAAACTGCTATGGTCTTTTCACCAAGTTATTTATGGCATTTGTGAGGCACTATATGGCTTGTTTCGATCAATTGTCCATGAGCTAATAAACCTGCAAATTTTCAAATTCCTCTTTAGTAATTTCAAGGAATACCACGGTTTCCCCCTTCATTACTACTAAATATACTAACAACCATTAAAAAACCCTCCCAAAATTCAAGGGTTTTGTTTCAGAAATTCTATGGCATATATTTTGCTTGAAAAACACCATAAAATTCATTCAGAATTTTCACAACGGTAATCACCAGCAATTAAAACAATATGCAACCCAAAAATTAAAATGCTAAAACTCCGACATTATTTACTAAAGGAATTCTTCAAAGGAATCTTTACATGAAATTCCGAGATAGAACCTAGTAAAATTGCTTGCCCAGAATGTCAGCTCGGTCTAGCAAATTAACAATCCCCCTCTTTTTTCCTTTAATCTCGACCTGGCAAATGAACCTAGCCCCCAGTAATAAACTCAGCCCAATAGAATTAATTTAGTCCAACAAAATAAATTCAACCTAGCAAGATAGATTTGGTGCAGCAAGAGAACTTCAGCCCAACAAAGTAAATTCGGCCCAGCAAGAGAAAGTCAGCCCAAGAAGAGAAATTCAGCCCAGCAAAGTAAATTCGGCCAAGCAACATAAATTCAACCCAGCAAAATAAATTTATCCCTGCAAGATAAATTTGACCCAGCAAGATAAATTCGGCCCAACAAGATAAATTCGATCCAGTAAAATAAATTTTTCCCATCAAGATAAATTTGGCCCAGTAAAATGAATTCAACCCAACAAGATAATTCGGCTCAAAGGAATAAATTTGGCCCAGCATAATAAATTCGGCTCAGCAAGAGAAATTCGGCCCAACAAGAGAAATTACGGGTTTAAGAACTTCTTAACTTTGTTTGTCTTTCATGCAATGTGCAAGCATATTAAACCCGTAATTAACTTTGTTAACTTTGGATTACCTTCTTGTTTAAAATATTGACCAAACCAAAACCAAAGGTATTCCCTTCATAGACCAAAATGTAGGTCATTTGATTAATGGTCATTTGTCAAATGATTTCATTATTACATTGAAGGAAGACAAAGAATCTTTTAATAATATCATGTGATATTTATAAAATTATATATACTCCATGAAGCCTCATGATCAAACATTCAATGAGCCAAGACATAGCATTACATACAAAGTCGACAACAACTGCCAGATTGGTTAATTTGGAATGGTTCTAGATCACGCCAGCCCAGATTTTCAAGTTTCTAAGAGTTCCCTTCACCTTCCAATCCTTTTTGACAAAACTTTGGTAGTAAGTTGTGCAAAAGTTACCAGATGGCAAAATAACCCATGTCACTGATAGCCTGTTTTCACATCTATACTAAAGTACTTGCAGCTACTAAAATTTATTGTTCCTCCTATTGGTACTTCTTCACTCCTTTTTATGGGCTAATACAAAATGTGAATAAGACTTTCCACAAAGTAACCCAAAATATGTGTTGCCCTCACAAAACCAAATGTGGGCTTGTCGTGATTGATGTTTTTATCCAAGGCAAACCCACTGTGGAAAGTGGATGGTGGGCCATTGAAGGAAGGGAAGCCTGGAAGATACTCTGTATAATTGTGACTGCAAGTACACCCATGGTAAGAAAGGCTGGAACTCTGGAAGCATCATACCTTCCAAGACCTACTCTTGTCACCATCCCCTGTTAAAATGTAGTGTTCATTTGTGGCTTAGTGTATCTAGAAGGCTTGGGAAGCTATCAAGCCTCATTTGCAATAGCAACGTCACCAATTTAGAGTAAGGATTCCCTTCAACAACTAACACTTTCAGAGGTCTCTAATCCATTTATTGACAGTAAATCGTTGGTGGATTTTCTTGGTTCTCTACTTTTAGCCTCTTTACACACGACATTAGGATCATCAAGGACCTTTAATCTCAGCTTCAATGGCGCTAGATGCCCTAGGCTGAGCTCAAATGAAATTGAGAAATTTGGATAAAGTTATCCTTGAAAAAATTAAGGATTTGATCCCGGACTCTTTCCTAGAAGTTGGGAACCAATGCCCTGCCAACTGGTGCAAAATTGAAAATGGTCCTATTCCAAACCCTTCTAGAGATTCTAACCTTCTAACCTATGTCACATGACACAAGGGTACAAGACACAGAGGACACAAAAATACGAGTTTCTGAAGCAGGACATGGAGGATATATATATATATATATCATTTTTTTTTTAAGAAAATAGAACATTACTTGGAATTCCTTCAAATCTTGATTTTACCCTTCACCTACGCAATGAGAAACCATATGAGCTCTTTTTGTACAGCTGAAAGTGAGAAAATAGCAACGAAAAATGTATTTTAGAGGTGAACAAGTAGGACACATCTAGAGCATGTGTCCTGTTTAAGGACATGTGACAAACACGTGATGGACATGTGTCCTAGAGTGTCCCATGTCCAACATGCAAGATACAGTCACAGCACCCCTGGATACCATGTCTTGCTACTTAACCTCCAACCTTTTCCAATGGCTGAAGAGCACACGTCAAAATGACAGAGATTGAATAAAGCTTGAACACCTAAGTCAAACACCTCAAGTTGGAGATAGAAGCTTATATCTATTTGGAAAGCCCCATTAGAGCGCATGAAAGTTGCTTCTTGTGGTCTTTGGTTTATGACGACTTAGCATTCTGAAAGCAACTTGCCCATTTGGAATTTCCTACTGCATTGTGCTCTTTACAGCGCCCCTAATACTGCCAAATATAATTTTTGGTTCTGTAAAAAGGTTCTCAATGACCACCCATGGACCAAAAACGTTTCCAAATCTTGGCGCATGATTTATGTTGAAATTTTCTCCTGCCTATGGAGATGTAACAACAATGCTATATTTAGTCATCACTATGATAACACTGATTTCTTTTAGGGAGTGACGAGATTTTGGAGGTTGACCACTTAAGGCAGCTACTTGAATACTAAGGCAAAACACCCTGCTCAAGTAGTAAGATCCCACTATAATTCTCTTCGTGGCACTCTTTGCAATTATGAAGAGACTCACTCCAGTAGACAAACCAAACTAGCAACCAAGGTCAGCAGGAGAAGAGGACAGACTTGCCCAGGTAGTAAAGTAATGATGGAGACTCGCCCTTGTACAATGACAAGTTTCCTACGATGCCCCTCTCAATTTTGTATTTGCCTGAATTTGTCTGGCAAGACTCCATTCTCACAACAAAACAACAACGGAACAATTAACAGCGCCGAGAGAAGCAAGGCATATCCTACAGCCTGGGCCAGGATGAGGTGATCCATCAACTCTTACAGCATGTGTGTGGCAGTGCATCAATATGGACACTAGCGCAAACCCATCTACACCCACGTTTCATATGCCCTTCAAGGTTAAAAAGCACGAGACTGTATATCTCAAGTTTCAATATTTGATTTATAGTGAATCTGTTAAGGCACTTCTTGCCATACGGTCACTAGTTCAAACCCAATGGGTGTTATTCCTAAAGAAAGAAAAAAAATTAGTATTCAATATGTCAGTCATTTGTGTGAACGAAACATATGTAACCTAGAGGTACATTTCAGGCCAGGGTTTAGATGGGTCTATACTGGTTATGATACAGGCCCAATTTAGCCCAAAATCCCATATGAAAGTAAGCCAAAAATCAAGTGATTGACCTTAAAAACTGAACTTTTCGAGACGAGATGATATATAACGATAACATCAGCATTCGTGTTTAGAGTATCACCAACAACCAAATGCAAAATTAAAAGACAATCTTAAAACAGACTGTCATTCATCCTTAGAACATACACAAAAGATCCCTAACAAACGAAAAATATTGAAAACAATCAAAATTAACCCCAAAAACTAAAACCTACAAATTCAAAAAAAATTGTCGTTGATTCGTATGGGAAGAATTTATTTACCGACCTGCTCTGGATCGGAGCCATGTTTTCTGTGGAAAGGGATGGACAAGATATCTCGGGGAGGAGGCCTGTTGTATGCATATGCTGATGCAAATGAGCCAACCAACATTATCAATATCCATGCCCTCCCCATTAATAGCATTTTTGCTGTGTCCGGAGCCCTTTCTATCTTCATATTCATCTCGATCCCCAGTGTTTATATACAATACCCCTCCTGGCACACAGAATGACTGAAGACCGAGTTAAGTACCACTGAATTGTTCGGTCTCACTGTATTATATCATTATGTTTGGTAAACAGTAACGCCTCGTTTTGGGCGTACGATGGCGACAGCATTATCGAGGCTCAGGCTTAATGATTTATGCTTATCCCTTGATCTCTATTAATGTTTGTAGGATGATGACGAGATTGCTTCAGTTCAATCAGCGAATGGTTGGAGAGGAATTGGTACCCACCATGAAAGTGATCCACACGAGTGCCGAATATGCTCTCACCTCAAAAAATTTTGGAGAGTTATGTTATCTCCGTTAATAACCAGGGAAGGTACATCACAGGTAGCGCTGGTTTTTAAGATAAGATGATGTTATTAAAATTGTGTACAATTTCAATTGAATCTAAAATATTATTATATTGTGTAAAACTCCCATGAAACCTTAATACCTTATGTAAAGAAATCAATTTATACTTATCATTATCTCATTATGCTGCGTTTGCATTATTCTTATTAGTAGGATTATTTTATACTTCATGATCATTATCATGCGTTTGCATTACTCTTATTAGTAGGATTATAATAAAAATAATTAATTAATGTAAATGTATTTTTTTTAATTTTATGTTTTGGGTTTATTTTTATGTTATTATATTTGTAGATAG
>APFE031299124.1:0-20521 GCA_000404065.3 Pinus taeda | reverse complement strand
AGGGTTTTAAAATGGAATTCATCGAACCTTGAAATGTAGAAGGTGCATTGGTAAGGCCAAAAGGCATGACCAAAAATTGATAATGACCCTCATGAGTTCTAAATGTTGTTTTCAGAATGTCTTCAATCTTCATTTTGATTTGATGATATCCTCAATGAAGGTCCAACTTGGTGAAGTAAATTGCTCCATGCAACTCATCTAATAATTCATCAATGACAGGAATGTGAAATTCATATTTAATAGTGAGCTTGTTGAGCTCCCTATAATCTGGACACATGCGCCATGATCCATCCTTCTTGTGCACCAATATAACTAGAGCAGAGAAATAACTTTGGCTAGATTGAATTATACCATCCTCGAGAATTTCTGCAACCATACGTTCAATTTCACTCTTTTGGGCATAGGGATATATGTAAGGCTTGATGTTTGGAGGAAAAATTCCTAGAATGAAATGAATAGCATTATCATGATCATGAATAGGTGGGATTCCTTTGGGAGTCTCAAATACCTTGGAATTATTGTCCAAGTCTTTTTGGAGATTTGGAGAAATAGATGATTTTGATGTAGGAACCTCTAGAGAACATAATTTTGCAATTATGCCTCGTTTTTATTTCTTTAGAAACATTGTCATGTCATTAGAGCTGATTATATTTCCTGGTTTCCATGTGATACCCCTTAATTCAACTTCCTTTCCTTCTGGAAAAAAATTCAAGAAAAGTTCTTGAAAATTAAAAGCTATCATACCCAAAGATTGTAGCCATTGGACTCCTAGTACAACATCAGCACCACCCATTGGAATGGAAAACATTGGAATATTCAACACATATTCTCCCATGGATAACTTGATATTATGGCACTTTACAGAGAAATCTATGGTTCCTCCATTTGGAATCATCACTTGAAACTTTGGTGCTAGATATAGGAAGAAATTCAATTCCTTGGCTATATTACAATGAGTAAAATTATGCGGACTGTTGTACCTTAAGAAACCAATTTCTTGGCTGTGTAGAAATTGTGCTTAAGACATTAATGATTATTGTTTGTTGTCACTTATTTGTCACTTCATTGTTTGTTGTATTCTCAAATGAAGGACTTGGAAAACTTGGTCTTTAACCCTTAATACATATGTGACCAGAAAATCTCAGAATGCCATTTATTACTAGATATAAATGATGAATGAAGAAAGCTTGAAGGAGAAATTAAAGATAATATGTTCCTTAACACAGAACCTACTATCCGTTACTTAGAAGAATTATGAAAATGAGAACTAAATCATAGACAATATGTTGCTTAACACAGAAACTATTATCTACGACCCTTCGAGAAGTTAATATGTTTCCTTACGCAGAAACTATTATCTATAACTTAGAAAGGAAGATGAAAACTTCAAGTATAGGAGCACTCTTTTAAGGAATTTTAACTTTATTTACATAGGCAAATAAATACCTACAACTTCAATTACTATACTTGAAGGAAGAAAACATAATGGCACATAACAGAGAAAACATAGGATCATACCCAACAATGTATGGAAAACTTATGATTCTTCATTAATCAACAGTTGTATCAAGAATTCAATATTTTAGTCTCCAGGTTCTCCAAAATTCAAACCCCCTCTTTGTAGATCTTCATCTTTTTATACATTGTGAAACAGTTGTTGATTTCTGAAACTTTCAAATTATTTAACTGCTTTTCTAACTATCTGAAGTAAAACAATTATAGAGTTTTATAGAGGGTAAAATACACCTCGAAGAACATGAAATAATAGGGAAAATAACTAAATTTAGAAGAGGATGATAACCGTTGGCTTGCTCTATTAATCTGCTTCTGAGTTCCTCTGTATATATGCTTAATTAGTTTTAGTTGTAGTGAACTATGTTTGACTTTGTGTAAACCTATGCTTATGCATGTATTGAGTGCATTTCAATTGACCAAAAGACCAAGAAACTCGACCAATTGCCTTTTCTTTAAATTCGGATTTAACATTGATTTTTTCCTTTACACAACGAAATTAACGCAAAGCCTGCAAAGTGGAATTGAAAAAGAATTAACCCAGTTTAATAATTCCATCGGATATGCCCGTTCAACATTCCATTGACTTTCCAAAGAAAATCGCAATTGGATTTCAATTAGTGTATCAATCCAAAACTAAATGATATGCGATATAATGGACACGACAGGAAAATTAAACATAATATATGTAATATCGGGTCCGGCCTATTGCATATCGCAATCGACGGAACCATATACCCAAACCTTAACGATTTGTGATATGGCAAACCTGCTAGAATTATAAAACACGATATATATGTTTCGAGTTTGGCCATTGCATATCACAATTAGATAGGCATATACACATATTCGCAGACCCGTCGGGACTTTAAAACAAAATATATATGTGTTTCAGGTCCGCACTGCTCATTGCAATTAGGAATCGGTGATTCTTGTGGTAATAACTTGCCCGCTACATTATTTTTTTTGCGATTGAGATCTAATCGCATTACTTACCACACACACACACACACACATATATTGGTTATGGCTCCATATAACCATTTATAATATGATTTAACTTGATCGCATGGGTATACAGGGGCCGATTCTTTTATACTTGCTTGTTCTTTTAATGATTCCGATATGCCATTATCACTTCTTCCTCTTGCTTTTACCTCTTTTTGAAACGTTATCAAGTTATTCTTAAAATAAGAAAATGAATGTTAAAGGCAACTAAAATGCATGTTACAACATCTGACTCTACCTGGGGATAGTGCTTTTGCCACAGAAGCACTAAGAACCACAGATTAGTGCCTTCACTTAGGGCATGGAGTCATATATTGCTTCACATAAATTTAAATTCAATGGCATTTGTACACTGATTTCACTCTGGTATTTACAATGAAATGACACTTATTCTTCAGAACTAGAAGTAATTCTTTAATTATTGCCCATTGATAGGCAGCAGTAGAGTTTCACCATCGAGATTCTTAAGAATGAAGCTATTATTGGATCTTGCTTCAGCAATTCTAAAAGGGCCATACTAGAGAGGATCAAACTTCCCATGTTTACCCTTATCTTCTCTTCTTGTATCCCATCTCAGTACTAAATCTGTAACTTTAAAATCAATTTCCTTGGCTTTTCTTTCAAAAATATTTTTCATGTTGGATTGATACATAATCAAGTTGTCTCTTACCTTGTCCCTGTTCTTGCTTAGCTCCACCACTTTATTCATTCTTCTTATCGAAGAATTTGGTTCTTCTTTTGCCTCTTGAATCATTGCAATCATTAGCTTCACAAGTTGACTTGGAAAGAGAGCTCGAGTTCCATATACTAATTCAAAATGTGATTTCCCTGTAGATCTTCTTATAGTTACTCTGGCAGCCCACAGAGCAAACTTTAACTTGGAATCCCAATCTCTTTCATTTTTTGCAATGTTTTTCTTAAGGATCTTCATCAAAATTTTGTTAGTAGATTTAGCTAATCCATTTCCCTGCAGATGGTAAGCTATTGAATGGGAAAAAATAACATTATACTTGTGACAAAAAGAAATAAAATTACTTGAATTGACGACTTGAGCATTCTTTGTTATATTTTTGATGGGGCATCCAAACCTGTTGAAAATATTCTCCTCCAGGAACTTCAATACTATTTGATCATTTTCTTTCTTACTAGGTATAGCCTCTTCCCATTTGGTGAAGTAATTAGTTGTTGTGAGAACCCACTTGTGTTGTCCACTTGAAGGTGGATTGATCTTTCCTACAAAAACCAATCCCCATTGTCTGAATGGTTCCTCTATGAAGACTGAGATCAAAGGTAAAGGGGCTAATCTCTTCTTTTCAACAAAAAACTGACACTTCTGACAGTTTCTAACAAACTTATATGTATCACCAAATAAAGTAGGCCAATAAAATCCTGCCTGAAGGATTTTATGTGCATTCAATTTCCAACTATAATGTCCTCCACATAACCCTTCATGATAATCTTTTAATGTTCCTGTAAATTCATCCTCTGTTAAACATAGTAATAAAATTCCAATAGGATCCTTCCAATATAAATTGCCTTCCACAATCATATATGGATGTGCTTTGATCTTTAGTGCTCTATACTTTGTCCTATCTAGAGATTGAGGGCATGAAAGAAAGCACAAATAATGAATTATATGCTTATACCATTTCGAACGCAAAAACTTATACCTGATCTTCATGCCTGGGTCTTGCTTTCCTTCATTTTCTTTAGTTGCTCCTTCATTCACAGGTGTTAGCAGATTGACTCCCAATGCTTGAAAGTTTGATTCCATTAACATTGCAAATCCTTGTCCTTTCACCAACTTTTGGGTTTTATGTCCAATTCATATTCTTGGATCTTGGCTATTAATTTTCCTCTTCTTCCTTCTACGTCAGCCTATACTAATACATCCTTCACTGCAGCATTTGGCACATAAGCAATGATTTTTGAATGTAGCACATAAGTTCTAAAATCTTTCAGGCCTTTTACTAAAGCATATACTTATTTCTCAATAATATTATATTTAAGCTCAACATCCTTGATAATCTTGCTGAAGAATGCGACTGGTTGTTCTTTCTCTTCATCATTTTTCTATAATAAGACAACGATTATTGAATTTGAGGAGGAAAATGAAAAAACTTGGAAAGGCTTTTGATAATCAGGGCTGATTAATATTGGAGTTGCCTTCAATGCTTCTTTAATCTTGGAAAACGATTCTCTAGCTTCTTTGGTCCAACGCACTCCATTCTCCTTCTTCAGCATATCAATAACTTCTTTTATGACTTCTGCATAGTTGGACACAAATCATCTTAGGAAGTTTATCTTTCCCATAAATTTTTGGATATCCTTTTTACTTCTTGGCAATTGTATTTTTTGCATGGCTTGTACCCTGGTCGGATCTATCTTTACTCCATCTCTGGAACCAATGTGCCCCAATAGTTTTCTTTCTTCTAGAGAAAAAATGGATTTCTTGGGATTCAAGGAAATCCCAAATATTCTACATTTATCAAAAGTATTTTTCAAATGGTCCAAATGTTCTTCATCAGACCTTGAAAAAGCAGTAATATCATCCAAATATATTACTACAAACTTATCTCTCACAAAAGCAATTTCCATAGCTCTCTGAAATGTGGCACTTGCATTCATCAATCCGAAAGGCATTCTGGCATACATAAAGGTTCCCTAGGGAGTTGTGAACATCGTTTTCTTCTAATCCTTCTTATCCATATCCACCTAGTTATAACCAGAAAATCCATCTAGCATTGACATTCTAAAAGATCCCATTACCTTTTGCAACACATGATCCATTTTAGGCAATGGATAATTATCTTTCAAAGAAGCCCTGTTGAGATTTCTGAAGTCCACACATAACCTTATTTCTCCATTTTTCTTTTTCACGGGCACTAAATTAGCCACCCAATTAGAATACCTGAGTGGAACTATTATTTTGGCATCAAGCAATTTTTTGACCTCCTTTTCAATTGCTGCTGGAAGTAACGGATTTATTTGTCTAAGCTTTTGTTTGAAGGGTTTAGTCCACTCCTTCAAAGGAATCTTATGCTAAATAATATTTACATCATAAGTTTTGAGATCTTCATAGGACCATGCAAAGACATCAACATAATTCTTGAAAAGTTTAACATATCTCTCTTGAAAATTTGGTGAAACTCCACCGTATAATTTTACTAACCCGGGTTCGTCCTGAGTTCCAATGTTGTGATCTTGAATGTGTTCATCTTGTGAAATCTTCCCTGAGTCAACAACCACATCATTGGAATTAAAAATCCTTTCAAGAGGAACTAGTCCCTTTGGCATAATATTATCTTTCAATTGAAAGATCTTTTGATTTTCTATTAAATCCTTTAAACCACTATCTTTTGCAATTTCTGTTGTCTCTTCTTCATCCTGTTTAGTTTATGTTCCCTTGAACTCTTCAACCATAGTCAAAAACTCTTTAATCTACTGATCATCTTCAAAAACTTGCCAATTTTTAACATTATCGGGAACAGAGGGTCTGTGTCTCATCTCTACTTTGTATATTAGTCTTGGATTAATAGGAGCCTTGAAAGTACTAGCAGCCACAAGCAATGAATCTGCTAATATATTCTCATCTCTTGGAATAAATTGAATGTTAAAAGCTTCAAAAAAGTTCTCAATCAAATCCCATACCTCATTTCTGTATGCCCTAAGCCTAGGGTTCTTTGTTTGGCAGTGATCTTTTATTTGCTTAATAATCAACTCTGAATCTCCAAAAGTACAAATTGACTTAACTCCTATTTGTTTAGTTGTTTGTAAAGAAATAATCAAGGACTCATATTCTACCACATTATTTGTTGTCTCAAACTCTAATTTAAAGGAAAAAGGGAACATATTACCTCCAGGTGCAATTAGAAGAGAACTAGCACCTGTTCCTTCCTTGGAATAAGATCCATCAAAGAAACATTTCCACACTTGTTCAGTTTGAAGCTTTGTAATTACATTAGCTGAAGCAAGCTGCTTCTAATTATCTTCAGCTAGCTCTGCATTATCATGCAACATGAAACAAGAAAATTCATCCTTCCCCACCAAAATTTGGTATAACAACATACGTAAAATATAGCTTCAAAACACCTCCCAATTTAGCCCCCCAGGACCTGGATAGAAGCATTCCAAATCTAGTAGGAATATATACTACTACTACATCCATAACCAAGCTTCTAGCTGGAATTTGAGCTAGTGACACTACCAGATCCTTAATGACCCCAAGAAACTTGATTTTGTTCGAATCAAAAGAATACAAGTCCCTATATGGTTTGGTAACTTGTAGATTTAGTTGCTTCATAACTGACAAAGGCATAAGATTGTGTGAAGCTCCCGAATCAAACATACAATTATGTAAGAGTTAATCATGGACCAATAAAGAAATATAAAAAGTTGGTATTGAAGGGTTTATTTCTTCAACATGTGGACCAAAAACCACTACTGGTTTGTCTTCATGCAGATTTACAGTGTCATTTATAATCTCATTTTCTTTCAAATTAACAAACTCAGCAATATCCTTTTGATAAATAGGTATTCTTGTCAATTCTATAAGAATAACTTGAATTCTTACCTTTTCCAACTCCTTATTAAGATTAAACAAGTGACTCTGTTTAGCAGTCCTTTTGTTTTCCTCTTTACCTTTTTTCATGACTGTAGCTACTTGAGGAATTGAAACAAGTTTCTCCAAAGGAATTTTTCCAAATTGATCTTGAGAAGACTCACCTTGAAGTATCTGTGTCTTGCCATTTGCATTCTACTATTGCTTTCCTTTATTCACTTGTTTCACAGGCTGAGATTCTTGTGGAGTTGCCTTTGGTGAGGAAATTGAAACTTGTTGCTCACTTTCATTTTCTTGATTTCTTGATCTTTTCCTCGATCTCAAGTCATATTTCTTATGTAGTTCAGCCTACATAAAATCAAAGAATTTCTTATCAATTTTATTTTCATCATGAATGGAATATGTTTCATCATATTCATACTCTTCTTCCTCGATACCAAGTTCATCTTCATCTACTGCATATAATGTAGGATCTTCTTCTATATATAATGGTGCTTGAATCTGATTTTGATCTTTTCTTTCCCTTTGCAAGATTTGTAAAGGTTATCTTCTGTATTGGGGATTAAAGTTCTTATTATATTGTGTTTGTTTTTGAAAACTCTTATTTTCTAACTCTAATTTATTTAACTTATCTGACAAAGTTTTAATTACATTACACATATCCTCCAATGCTTGACTTTGAGAGGATTCGATCTTTTCCTTTCCCTTATCTTGGATAGGTTGTGTCTCTGGTGCTTTTCCTACAGCCACCAGATTTGCTTCTATATTTAATGCATTTGTTTTGATTTGATCAAGGGTTGGAGATCTTCTTTCCCTTAATGTGAATCCAAAATTTGATTCAAAAGCCCCTGCAAAAGTTATTTTTTCACCAACGGGAGGAGGCTTAATCTCCGCTGGAAGACTATTGTACAATTTGTTAAATATTCTAACAAATTCAACCACGGTTTCATCAAAATTCTTCTTTATGGCATTAAACTTTGTTAATGAATACCCATGATCTCTTTTTTATCCCCATTTCTGAATGAATAAACGTTCCATCTCTTCCCAAGAAGGAATAGAATTATTGGAAATTCATTTAAACCATTTCCTTGCTTCGCCATCCAAGGACTAAACAAAAAGTCTTAGAACAACATCTAAATGTTCAACATTTTTTTTTCTACAAAATTGCAAAATACTGACACATGATTCTCTGCAGTTTGTTCATCTTCCCCTGTAAAACGAGGGAACCTTGAGGTATTCTTGTGGCATTTGATTTAATTGTTGTGGAAATTGAAGAGGTGCATACCTAATTCATCAAGAATGCAGGTACTACCATGTTTATTGAGCCTTGATTACCAACAAATGTGGAACCTTACTTAAAAGTAAATGGAGTGTGCAGAGGTGGTAATGTGGATATTGGTTTAGGTTGAATAATTGTAGCAGGTAAATGAAAAGTAATGGACTCTAAATATTACTCTTGACAGTTAGGTTCCTGAAATGAAGATGATAAGAAAGATGACTCTTTATCAGATGAATGTTCATATAAGTTACTACCTGATGCAGACAATGTAGGGATTGGTGTAATTGGGATCTTAGAATTTCCAACCCTTTTAGAAACTATCCTTTTAGGATCTGAAAGAGCTTGAACCTTCTGTTGCGAAGTGTCTGATATTGTATGGGGTCTTCTTCAAGCTAGAGTTATTGCTTTGATTCAAAACAACCAAATATTTCGTCCTCACTAAACAACCAGAGGAAAATATTGAAAACCCAGGGAAAAGTGTTCTTGTCTTCTCTCCCCGGCAAAGGCGCCAATTAATGTTGTACCTTAAGAAACCAATTTCCTGGCTATGTAGAAATTGTGCTTAAGACATTAATGATTATTGTTTGTTGTCACTTATTTGTCACTTCATTGTTTGTTGTATTCTCAAATGAAGAACCCGGAAAACATGGTCTTTAACCCTTAATACATATGTGACCAGAAAATCTCAGAATTCCATTTATTACTAGATATAAATGATGAATGAAGAAAGCTTGAAGGAGAAGTTAAAGATAATATGTTGCTTAACACAGAAACTACTATCTACAACCCTTGGAGAAGTTAAAGATAATATGTTGCCTTACACAGAAACTATTATCTATAACTTAGAAAGGAAGATGAAAACTTCAAGTATAGGAGAGCTCTTTTAAGGAATTTTAACTTTATTTACATAGGCAAATAAAGACCTGCAGCTTCAATTACTATACTTGAAGGAAGAAAACATAAGATGGCACATAACAGAGAAAACACAAAATCATACCCAACAATGTACGAAAAACTTATGATTCTTCATTAACCAATAGTTGTATCAAGAATTCAATATTTTAGTCTCTAGGTTCTCTAAAATTCAAACCCCCTCTTTGTAAATCTTCATCTTTTTATACATTGTGAAACAGTTGTTGATTTCTGAAACTGTCAAATTATTTAACTTCTTTTCTAACTATCTGAAGTAAAACTATTACAGAGTTTTACAAACGGTAAAATACACCTCGAAGAACATGAAATAACAGGGAAAAAACTGAATTTAGAAGACGATGATAACCATTGGCTTTCTCTGTTAATCTGCTCCCGAGTTCCTATGTATATATGCTTAATCTGTTTTAGTTGTAATGAACTGTGTTTGACTTTGTGTAAACTTGTGCTTACGCATGTATCAGACGCATTTCAATTGGCCAAAACACCAAGAAACTCGACCAATTGCCTTTTCTTTAAATTCGGCTTTAACACTGATTCTTTCCTTTACACAGCGAAATTGACGCAAAGCATGCAAAGAAGAATTGAAAAAGAATTAACTTAGTTTAATAATTCCATCAGATCCACTCGTTCAGCGTTCCATTGACTTCCTGTCGCAAATTGCAATTGGCTTTCAATTGGTGTATCAATCCAAAACTTAATGATATGTGATATAACGGATGCGACAGGAAAATTAAACATAATATATGTAATATTTGGTCTGGCCTATCGTATATCCCAATCGGTGGAACCATATACCCAAACCTTAAATATTTGCGATACGGTGGACCCGTCGGAATTATAAAACATGATATATATGTTTTCGGGTCCGCACTACTTATCGCAATCGGAAATCGGTGATTCCCGTGGTAATAACTTGCCTACTGCATTTTTTTTTGCAATTGCAATCTAATCGCATTTCTTACCATATATATATATATATATATATTATATATAATATTATATATATACTGTTATGGCTCCATATAACCATTTATAATATGATTTAACTTGATCGCATGGGTATACGGGGACCAATTCTTTTATACTTGCTTGTTCTTTTAATGATTCCAATATGCCATTATCACTTCTTCCTCTTGCTTTTACCTCTTTTTGAAACGTTATCAAGTGATTCTTAAAATAAGAAAATGAATGTTAAAGGCAACTAAAATGCATGTTACAACTTCTGACTCGAATCAATCAACACTATTACCTTTTTCTTCTTGATATGTCCTTCTATCTTGATAATTCGAGGAGTAGCATTTCTGGTCAATGCATTATTAGATATGGTCAGATTCATTTCTTATTTCTCTACGGTTTGTTCCTAGTGTGTATCCTCTCCTTTTGATGTTTATTTTTCCTTTTCATCCTCCTCTTCACAATCTATGTAAAATAATTTCTTCTTAACACACTTATGACCTTTAGTGTATTTTCTATCACAACTCTAACAAAGCCCTTTTGTTGTTTTTTCTTCGAATTGTTGTGGTGTCAAATTTTTAGGTTGTGGAAGGCTATAAGCAACAATAGTTCCATCTTTATTGTTGTGAGTGGTAGGCTTCCTTGTTGCCATAATTTTTCTTTCAATTTTTCTTGCCAACATGAATGCCTTTTCCAATGATTGAGGTTCCCAAAGGTGAACCTCATGTTGGATGTTATCCTTTAAATTCCCTATGAACACATTGATCTTATGATCCTCTGGAATATCTTTTACCCATGATTTTCAATTTTTGGAAGTCCTCAATGTGCTCCACCATTGAACCCTTTTGTTTGATATTTATCATTTGGCTAAAAAGGTATTGCTTTTTGTATCCTCATAATGTTCTATCATTTCTTCCGTAAAAATTTCCCAAGTGAAAATTTGTTTATGAGAGCAAAGGCATCAATACCATACAAATTGATTGGGTTCCAAATATAAAGTTGTAATTTGTACCTTTTGTGTGTTTTTCACATTATGGAGATCGAAATATTGCTCCATCTGTAGTATCCATGTTTTAGGATCCTTGCCATCAAAATTCATCATCGATCTTTGGAATTCCATCCATCTTAGCTTCCATTCCATTCTTTAAACCATCCATCATAGCTTTAGTTACCTTTTGTGAGAGCGAAATATGTTGCACTTTGTCTCGTAATTTTGATATATCATGTTGCATTTCTTCCTCTTCTTCATGTGTCATAGTAGAGATTCCAGGTTGCTTACAACGTGTTTCCATTTTATTTCTTTGGGTCATCAATGAATGATAATTATGCTTCACAAATCCCTTTAAATCACTTAAAACTACTTTATCAAACAAAAATTATGAAAATTAAAAAAAAAAATCTACACACCTTTTTTGTTTTTCATCTTTGTATGAGCTCGATCTTGAAATGACTCTGACTCTGTAATTTTGGATCTCCAAGTTCTGAAATTTCAGCTTTTGATAGCCCTGTACATTCTCTTTCCAACCCCATAAGTCTGATTTCGATTGGATTCTCCAAGAAAAGGTTATGCTCAATCTCCTGCGATGACTAATTATAGGCGGCTTCAATAGAGTGAACTTGTATGACGTGCCACATGTCACTATTTCAATCTTCAGCTTTGAAAAAGATACGCAAAAAGCTACAGTTTGTCCTCTTTCTTCCACCTTTTAAAAAATTTGAGCATAATTCTTAGGGAAAATGTTATGTCAATTTTCCCAAGGTGGCTTGTTTGAGATCAAATTTAGGAGCCTGCAAAAACCCTAACTTCCTTAGTTCATACCTCTGAAATATAACGAGCCAAGATCTAAAATTTGGTAATGAGGTTCATCACAATTTTGAAGAAGAAAGATATGGATCAATGACTTCAAAAATAACCTATTCGAGGAGGAAACCTCATTTACATTACACAAATGAACAATCCTTGGATGATACAAATGAAAATACCTCCTTTATATATATATGAGTCTAAGGGGTCACAACATAATCAGAGCTGACATAACAATAATAATGTAAGGGCACAACAATAATATTAATGGGCTTATATGGGGCACAATAATAACAATATGGGGGCAACCTGGGTACTACAATAAAAATAAGGGGCTACAATGACTATAATAATAAGGGAATACACTAGTATTATAGGGACCTAAAATTAGTAATCTAGGTAGAGCTGCAAAGAAGTACATGACTATAAACTACAATGTTTGAAAGTTATAAAGGTGAAGTGAATGGGTTGCGCAATGAGTTGAAGGAAGGTGCAAAGGGGAGATGTGATGGAGGAGCTGTGCTAGGAGGATGGGTCCCACATAGCTTGGCCAAAAAGTGACCGTTGGAAGCATTGTAGCTGATTGGATGGCAATTTTTCCATTGAAGGGAGTAGGGGGAATCATTTATGGAGCATATCTTTGAAAATCTGCCGCCAAAAGTGCATTAATCACCAGGAATTGGAGGGAATGCATGGATTTGAATTCAAATTGACCTATAAATACGACATGCCACTCCGTATTCAAACACTTTTCTTCCTGAGATTTTTCCTTAACCTTTTGTGCCTTAATTTCCACCAAGAGAAGTGTTACATGTCTGATAAGGAGTGGCAAAGAGTTAACGAGAAGATTTCATAGCCTGAATTTGCAAACTTAGCTGATTGGTGGCGGGAGATATTTATAGAAAGGATAACTGCAACTCACCCTGACACAGAGTTGGCCCAACCTATTCCTATAGGATTACCTACTACAATGCCTAGGTTGCCTAGAATTAATACTTCTACTTCTATGATGGGAGATAAGAAGCAGAAGAAGACCCAACAGGCTCCAGTGTAGTAATTGCCATGTAGGGTTCTGATGGAGATCCATCAGAAGGGAAAAATGGATCGATCTAAGGAGCCATTAGAATTGGATGAAGAATAATTCACTAAAGGCATAGAGGAGGTCGATGCAATGGAAGCTGACCCAATAAATCGGCTACCTCCATATATACCACCCAAAAAATACACAGGTAAAGCTCATAGAGACCCTAATTCCTCAAAGTTCATGGTCTCCACACCATTGTTGCTAGAGAATGTGTTGCTCGAGGGCCAATTGCTGGCCCAGATTCCATAATTGAAAATGGAGGATTGGGACCTCGATGACGATGCAAGGTTTCCATGATTGGAGCCAAGCAAGTACCTAAAATGGGTCTATGACAAAGAAGTAGAGGTCATGCAACTTGAGTCGATGTAATGGGTTACTAGAATTGGGGCCACAAGGTTGTTAAACATGCTATGGGTGTCGAATTTTAGTCTCAAAACAATTAACACAGTGTGTGTCCATCAATTATTAATTTTGGTGCACGATCGGTGCCTCTAGTTAGGAGGTCCCATCCCCATTATGGAAATGTTAATCCATAGGATCATGTTGCTACTGTACTAAGGAATGGACCCTGCGGAGGCTTTCGTGGGAAAGTCATAGGAGAAAAAGTTGGTCCACCAAATGAATAGCGACTTCAAGCTAGTGAAGAAGTCATGTGGCTACGCGATAAGTTCTATATATGATGGCACGATGCAATTCACTTCCCATATCCCAGAGGGCAAGATCATGATAAATTGTCACGTCGATGAATTGTCAACGCTAGTATTCACTTTGGCTGCGCAATGCACCAAAGGAGTCCAATATAATTGGGCTCAGATCTTACGTCAGGAGTTCTTGGAGGACTTCTGAGAGGCATAGGACGAGGGCAAGGAATTCCACTACGCATGGTTGTTATTGTTGATCACGTTAATAGCATGGAGGATGCCTGAATATAGCCAATTTCCTCACCATGGTCCATGAACTATGAGAGGGTCATAAAACAGCTTGAATCCTAACAAACTAAGGGGATTTGACCTTCCTAAAGCCCCTTGGACTCCTATGACTTCACACTCCACTCCTCAAAACATAGAGACTTTACAAAAAGGTATTTTCACAAAATTTACCATAGGGGACCTTGTCCCAACAATGGATGCCCTATAGAAGAAGAAGTACCTGAAATAGAGGCATCGAAAACAAAGGAAACTAAAAAAAAGATGCTTTAGATAAAAGTTCAAGAGAAGAAGATATCTTAGGAAGTCCCTGAGAGAGAAATTCCTATGAAAATAAGGATAAAGAAGAGGTCATTAAAGAAGGCATTGGGAGGAAAAAAACCTAAGAAGTGAGTGTGAGTAATTGTTTCACCCCCAACTGCCTCAATGATAGAAGTCCATGCTACTACAATAGAATCAAAAGAATCCAAGAAAATAAATGAATAACCAAGTGAGGAAAAAAAATGAAGAATGCACACCGAAACATGAAAGCACTCCCTCACTAGGTAAACTTGAAATTGATCTTCGTATTCAGAAAGTTAGTCAATTAAAATAGAAAAATGAAAATCTAAAGAAGTGATTGGCTATTCTTAAAGAAAAAATTCAACATAAGAAAAATAAAGGATTGGAAACCTAGTAGAGGTGGTAGGAATGATGTCACCTATTGACAAAAACAAAAAAATTTCCATGGGTTGTAGACAAATAATTAAGGAGAAAGATTGTGAGGAGCCAACCATTGTTTCAGTTGGAATTCAAGTGGAAGAACAACACGGGGAGTTCCAAATTGTTATTCCATAAGAGCATGTTGACAATGCTAATATTACACAAGAACCAATAGTTGAAGCAAAGTGAGATGAAGAGAATTGGTCTTCTACTCCATAAGAACTTGTTAATGGTGTTGTTGTTACACAAGAATTAGTAGTTGAAAGATAGTAGATTGAAATAAAAATAAAGGTCCACACGAACCCATTAATGATGCTATTGCTCCATAAGAACCAATAGCTAAGATAGTGAAACAAAAGGAGAAAGGAGATGAATAGATATTTTTGGAAGTTGATGAAGCTATCACTCTAACAACAATAGATACAACTCAACCAAAATCTGAAAATCCATGAAAAGCAAAATTTTTGTTGGAAGAATTAGAGACGTGTAAGAGATTGGAAATCTTGTTGAAAAGTGAAGTTATCCCTTTGAAGAAAAATAAGGACATAGTTGATAATCTTAAGAAAACTTGGGATGAAGATGTGTCGGTCCAGGACTTCTTAACATTTAAGGAGAAAAGGAATACGATAATACTAAGGGTAGGGGAGTTGCAAAAAGAAGTGAAGTTATTATAATAATAAAAGGAACACATGTATGAGCTTGCAGATAATGCATTGTGTTGTAGGGATCCTTCTCCTTCCTACCACCTTGTATTCGTAGGAAAATTTCTTTCTCTTTCAATTAACAATATTTAAGGAACAACAACAATATGCAGTAAATTAAAACCAATCCTTTCTGAAAAATGCTCTCTTAGTTTTATCTACATGATCTTGCTTGTTTTTGGGTAGGCACCTTTAACATCAAACCTTATGTTGGAGATGTTCAGCTAATATTCTTTACATCATTCATGCAAAATCAAGTTAGTTGGAAGGTTGCCCATTATATTGTAAAAACAAATGAGGGAGATGTGAAACTACGCATTTGGAATGAACGAAAGCATACTCACACTATTTTTGTGGCTTACATTAGGATGTGGAAATATACAATCACTATAAAGATGTTGATGGAATCCAAAACAATTTTTGGAACATTGTATTAGTAGTATCAGGCGGATGAAATATAATGCATTAGAAGGAAGTAAGGAGAGATGGGAAGCCTGTGGGGAGGAATTGAGAATTGATGACCCTATTTTTTTCAAAATTTTATACATGAACTTTCCAGAGTACATCAACATGTTGGATGCGTCAAGAGAAGTGGGTCTGGTTGGTATGGGCTTAGATTTAGGTTCCCACTTATATGGTTTCCTTTCAATAAGTATCATCATCCATATGAGGTAAATGATAAATTGTGGGAAATGAAGTTGGTTATTTCTCAAGGTTACAGTGATCCTAGTGAAGACACAATAGGGGCTTATGATATTTCAAAACTACATTTGCAACATGTCATAAACCTGTTACAAAGTTCTACATGAGAACATATAGATGCTTAAGTTGGGGGGAAATATTGGGACACTGACACCTTTTTATACCTATTTTCCCTATAGTTTCTTATAATTTTGACTTTTACAACCATGCCTTATGACTCTAACAATCACCATTAACTAGAGCATGTTTTATTTTTATGTGTCATCCTTATTATCTAGTTTTGCTTGTAATTTGACATAGAAGATAACTTATTTGGGCAATTTTATCAATAAATTAGCAAAGAGTGTTAAAAGGTGTGTGGCTTGTTGAGGTGTTTTTATAAGGTTATATCTCCCAGTTTTTCCTTGCAAAGAATGGAGCGAAGACCTTGCTGATGTTGTTGATACACACATAAATCATTTTGGACATGATTTTATCCTTTGTTTAGAAATGGAGATTGATTTGGGAAAATACCCAGATAGAGCCAGTTTGACCATCAAAAGAGATATTTGTGGACAATGCAATCGGCCTAGTTTAAATAGTTAGGATTCCTAATTGGAAACCCATTGTAACATTAGACAAGTTGTGACAGCTTGGTTTCAACTAGGGTTATTTGTTAAAGGACAATTATTATATATTATTGATTTAGATCGCATCACAATCTCTTGAGATTCGCATGATGATCTTGTCTTCGAAAATAAGAATGTTTTTTGTAATTGTTAGAGAATGTACTCTTTGACTTGAAGGCACACATAAAATAGAATAGATGAGGGAGTACAAAAACTATAATTATGTACTTTAACTTTTCATTAATGCAAGTATGTACCATTCATGGCTTCAAACCTTTCTTCTAAGTAGCCTATGTACTATGTAATTTACCAACCCTTGCTAGGAAGGAAGGGCCCTCCTTCTTAGCATGGATCACTAGTTAGAGGGAATTTGTAGCAGTGTTCTTATTTCCTCTTAGTTAGGATTCATGTGTGATTTATTGTTACTATTATAGTCTTGTTCATGTATAAAATAACTGCAAAATTATAACCGTTGTTATTGTGTAACAACATAGGTATTGGATTGGTCCCTTCACTAGTGTGGTGTTTATTTTATTTATATTATAGATATTTTATTTTTTTATTTTATTGAATTATTGTTTTAGAAATTGCTTGAGTGTTTATGGTTTCCTGGAGTGCTATTTTCAAATAGATTGTGTCACAAAGTGAGTTTTATTCTGTAGCATGTGTCTTTCTTTTTTGAAAGTATAAGAGAGAGTTGGAGTATAATAGTAAGTGTGTTCTGATTACTAAGAGTGACATTACAACAATTGGTTTTAGGTTTTAGGGGTGCTATTTTCCATCCGTTCCTACATATAATTTGTGTAATATCCTTGAAACAAACATCCTACTCAGGTTGAAAATTAATGTGAGGGTTGGATCAATTGTTCTTATTTAAAAGATAAATTTATCCACCCAAAAATATCATAGCATAGGAGGATTTTGAGAGGGAAACAAATATTTTATTATAGGTTACATAGGATATGAATAGATGAAGTAGGATGGATCAATGCTTCAGTGTGATTCTTACTCCTTTTGACTACTTTGAATGGAAGCTGAAGATCCTACTTCTACTACAAAGTAAGGGGAAATATAAAGTCACTATGAATATTGAAGTAGACCCCAATTAATCTATAGAGAAGGTAAGGTAAAGGATGGATCAATGCATTAGTGTGATTATTACTCCTTTCAACTACTTTGAATGGAGGTTGAAGATCCTACTTCTACTACAAAGTAAGGTACTTTATAATGTCAGTATGAATATTTAAGTAGACCCCATTTAAGCTATAGAGAAGGTAAGGTACTTCAATAGGATGGATACGCCCTATGTGATTATATGATTTTCTATTTCTCTAGCCTTCCTCATGTTGAATCTTTCTCAACTCCCAACAAAGTATGGACTAAGTTGGGGGGACTATTTAGCAAGAAAAATGAGTTTGAAAGATATAAATTGGAGAATGAGCTCATATATTTGATCCAAAGAAAATTTGAGACCCTACATGACTTATTTTCCAAGTTGAATATATTTTTTCAGTAGGTTAAATAATGTATCATTGATAATAAAAAAAAAACATCTTGTCCTTTCAGTTCTTTCAAAGAGGAGTATTCTCTATTTGTTTCTTCCTTCCACACTACCAGGATTTCTATGGGGAAAACTTGGAATATGATCTCAACGGATGCCTTCATAAATTCAAGAATTGATAAGAAAAATAAGCTCATTCATATGGGATCTATTAAAATATCCAAGACCCATGCGTTTGCAATACAACATGGCAACAATAAGAACAAACGTAAATCAAGGGATTTTGATCACATAGATGAAGAAAAAATTAAATCCATTAAGGAGACTTCAAACACCAAGTTAGGAAATCCTAAGAAGGAAATAAAAAACTCTAGATACTATGATAGAGGATTTCATCCAAAGAGTTATTGTACGGTGAAAACCATTGATTCAATGTAAAAATTAATTTAGCAACACAACTTTGTATATTTTATACTAAGAAATGTTAAGAAGAATCCTAAAGACAAGTCACCAATGATAAAGGTAAGGGTGATGTTTTAACAAATATGGCTTTGTTATCTGATAGATGGATCTTAGGCTCAATTTCCTCTGATTATATAACTACATAAAAGCATATTTTTCTTCCATGTTATCTTGCATTAAACCTTTTATGTTAATGGGAGACAAAACTCCTATAAGAGTGTGTGGAGAAAAAAGAGTGGACCTTGATTGTAAAAGCATTTAGAATGTGTTACATGTTTCTAATATATCCATGAATGTCCTCTCTATCTACCAGTTGTGGTCATAATAACCACCCTTTTTATTTTTCTTAATTAATTAAAAGAAAATAACCACCCCACCCCCCCATAGCTTTTAAATTTTATTCAATATTATGTTTTTATTATCATCTCATTTTGGACAATCGAGTGGTTAGAAAAATGGGATATTTGCTCCTCCACCTAGTTTCAAATCCTGCAGGGGCACATATTTGGCCCATTGGGATAAGGCTCAAGGGGTAGGGTTCCCCACCCTCATGGAGTCTTGACTCTTGCTAGGCCATAAATACTTGACATATCTACCTTATGGGTTGTCACTTATAATCTTAGTGTTATAGTGGCAACCGTTAGGTTTGATCTTGGGCTTCACCTAGATTGCTTCAAGGAGTTTCTAATTCACCATGGTAAAAGAAAAAAAAAACAAAATACTATGAGTTTATTATCTATTCTTTGACTACCATTGGTTTTCAAGAATGGATCTTTGGGAAGTTTCATTTAATAATTTTATGCCACAAGGAACCCATTATTTATTTTCATATTTCCTATCTCATTTTACATTGTATGGTTATCAATTTTTTATTATTATTACTTAAGTTTAATATTTTGATTTGATAATTATTGTTGGCCTTTTAATTTTTTGTAGTTTTGATAAATTCAATTTTGTATTGGATATGCCACTTTTGATCTTCTTTTGTTTTCATTTGATTGCATTCATTATTTGTGATAAGACATAGAACATTGCACAATTTAATTTTAATACGCTAAGTAGTTTATAAAAAATTTCTTCTCTTAGTTTCATGATTTCCTAATTTTAAGGTCAACATCATCTTCTACTCATCAATATATTTCTAGTAATATAAATTTTATCTCATTCTAGGTTCAAGACACAAGGTTCTGGCCCTTAGAAGTTTTGCAATATTGTTGTGTTCTTATGACATAGTAGATGATGTGTTTCCTAGATCCAAATGGAAAATGGTTGTAGTGAACATGCTAACATGGAACCTTATGTGTGGTGAGCCCCAGTATTGTAGCAATAATGCTACAATTCCTGGGGCTTCCTGTCTCTTAATTTTATCAACCCGGTAGTTCGTACAAACTTGGAAGCGGCGTTGCTATATGCACAAGTACTAGCTCTTGTCGCAGCTGTCACTTGGTCAGCTGGCACAAGTCCGCTAGGGCTCAAGCCAACTTCTATAGGCTCACAGAAGAAGATTTATCAATGATGGACGAAAGCTAGCTCAAAGGAGACTAAGCTACTTGACAAAAATGAACTAAAAGTAAATCGAAGCATGTAAACCTAGGAAACCCTAATTTAACTAGTCTAATCTCTATAAAGCAATGAAGATGAGTAATACTTCTACCAATGATGCTACTACCTCTAATGAGTGGAGATGCATGGGTCTAAACTACTTGCATTATAAAAGACATGTTTTTGTACTTTTCATTAAGTAGGTGAAATAATTGTGATTTTGTGCTTATTAGGGTTTGGTT
>APFE031299111.1:75949-103148 GCA_000404065.3 Pinus taeda | reverse complement strand
TACAAGGACCACTTTTCATAAATTTTCAAACTAGATCCATAAGCATCAAATGATCATCAAGTATAAGAGAATCACCCAATCAACTGTAGTAACCAGATCAACAATAATAGGACCAAACCTAGAACACAACAATGATAAACAAGGATTTTAAGAGAAGTAAACACCCTGCTCAACTGCTCGCCTGCATACTGGTACTCACCCTGCTCAACTGCTTGCCTGCATACTGGTACTCACCCTGCTCAACTGCTTGCTTGCATACAGTACGCACCCTGCTCAACTGCTAGCCTGCGTACGTACGCACTCTGCTCAACTGCTAGCCTGCGTACCCCGCTCTGAGTCCATTGAACTGCCTGCAGTCATCCTCTCCTGAAACCCTTCTGTACCTGCGTACTGACACACCTGAAACCCTTCTGTGCCTGCGTACCGGCGCACCTGAAACCCTTCTGTGCCTGTGTACCGGCGCACCTGAAACCCTTCTGTGCCTGCGTACCGGCGCACCTGAAACTCTTCGCTCCTACGTATGTACGCACTTTTCACTCACTGTACCTGCGTACCTTCGGGCATAGATGATTTCAAGACTTCAGAAAGAACCCAGACAGTCAGAACATGCGCCGAAGAGATCTTAGTCCATCAGTAGATTCGCCTTATTTAGATCTAGACTAGATCTTACCCTCATAAGATATTCAACGAAAAACATGCTTAAGCGAAATGATCTCCTTTGCTTTATATAGGGAAGCTCTTCCTCAAATCAAGGATCATGGGGCTCAATAATAATAATAAAATAATCAATACCACAGGCCAAAACCATGATAACACAGTACCGTTGGCTAAATACCATGAGAAACCCCACGTGTGGGCGCTTAACTACCTTGAAGTGTCTGCACTGGGGGTACACACCCAATGAATGGGTATCCTGCGGGTATGTACGCACTTTATATAAGACATGCCTGCGTGTACGCACCTTTTGTACGGTGTGCTGCGTACTCCTTATTTTCTTCAATATTTGAGAACTGTTCATCAATGCTTGCTATTGACCTGTTGTACAGTGATCCATCACCTGTATGGGTTGCCATCAAGGACAACACTTTAGCCATAATGCCAACAACCTTTCCCTACTCCGATACGAAATGATGAAAGGAGATTTTGGGGTAAACAAATTTCCCATTTCATATCAAATTTTCAATCATGAGGCCTAAGGTTATGGCCCACAAATCTATAGGAAGATTTTGAATAGTTATTTGGCTTTAAAACTGGGATGATGCACTTATTTGAAAGTTTCCTTTAAAAATAAGGACCACAACACTTTAATGCAATACAAAGGAGAAACCCAACCAAACACATAAGCCGGAATTCAAATATTGTACATCCACAACTATAATTATCAGTGGATCTGTTCATCACCGCTTTGCATTATCTCATGTCACTTCACTTTATTCAATCTCCAATATCTGCCATTCATTACTTCTCATATCTAATGGTCAGCGTTAAATCAACCATCGACGTATCACTATTGCACAGTCCCTAACCTGCCTGACATCTGATCAAAAATCAAATCTTGGCCATCAATTTGGTTCCCAATCTCACATTCATTATCTTTCCAAGTCACCAAAGCTGCTTGATAGTCCTCTATCATTGATCTACACTTAGTGGGTCCGATAGTTTTCAGCGATTTCAGGTGGAAAAATAGCATGGAGAATAACCACATGATAAGGCAATTTTGTCTCTCCACCTAAGTGCTATGTGTCGCTCAATTATTGGAATTGGATGCTCACCCCAAATTACCACCTACCACTTCTACCTTACCCAAAATATCACTCCTATATATAAATTCACCGATGCGATATCAATTCCTCTATCTTTGTGATATGATCTTGTCCATTGATCATATCGATCCAACGGCTCTTGTGCATTCTCGCCTCTTCCTCCTTAACTTAATCTTTCTCACCTTTGATGGATTTTAGTGTTAAAACACAGTTCTGCCATAGTCTGTGAAAGCACGCATAACTTTCATTTAGTATCTTTGGATTGCCATTGATCCTTTCAGTGATCGATGGTCGATCAGACCTGCAACATTTGAACACAGACTATCTATGAACACACACATGCGCACAATTCAACATTGAAACACATACTTTCCTATTATATACAGAATGATTGCAAGCCAAGGAATTTCAACCTTAGGATGAGTTATCCTCTCCACTACATTGTATCTATCTCTGTTACACCAATCATATTATTCGCTCTCTTTCATCTCTAACTCTATTGAACACACATATTCATCATCAGAAATATCTCTCTCTCTCTCCCTCTCTCTCTCTCTCTCTCTCTCTCTCTCTCTCTCTCTCTGTATATATATATAATATATATATAATATATAATATAATATATATATATATATAATATATACGATATGTATATATATATATGTATAATATATATATATGTATATATATGTATATATATATAAGTAAACATTGGATCGGATCACTGTGAAGGATCCAGTCATATCCTTTCATCAAATCTCTTAACTAATTGCATACATGGCAGATTACATTCAATTATGTCTTCTAGAGACTTATTGGTTCCATCAAACTAGCTCTATTTTAACAGAAATGTCCCATGTTTTGCTCCGATGGTCCACGTCTCCTCCTTGCTCCACTTTGGATTCCTCATTTGACTAGGAGTGTCGGATGCTCCTGCATCATAATATGACACAAGTATTAAGGAAAATAACAATTTCATATAATTTAACAAATATGAATGTTTTGATGCACCATTACCATCTAAGAATATTACATTAACACCCAACCTAAAGGAACATTTCAATGTGACATAGCCTTCTTGAATGTAAAAATGTGACGTAACCATTGATGAATGAAGCAATTAAACATAACACAATGAATATGAAAATCTCAATGTGACATTATCATTGCAGATAGCTAGAAGCTTATATAACCCTTAAGGAATGTTGTAGTGTGACATAACCTTTAATTGATGTCACATTTTGATAAACCATTGAAGAACATAGAAATTCAACACAAGTATATGATAATGAGCACCGAAACTTGATATTCCCATAAAAGACCATGGTTAAACATAATGAACATGATCAACCATAGTCAAACATGCTATCCATGTCCAACATGGTCATCCCAAGTGAATCATAGTCAAGATAGTCAACCATGTTAAACCATAGTCTAACATATTCAACTACTAATAACCATAATAAATGCAATTCACAGTACCCAGACCCAACACTAAAAATTCCACTTGATGTACTCTTTAATGGACTCTGTGCCCAATCTACATCTGTGAGGCCACATAACTTCACTCCATCTTCTCGTTTGTATCATAGTGCAAACTGTGTAGCTCCTGTGAGGTACCATATAACATGATTAGTTTCCTTCCAAAATAGTTTGGTTGACCTAACCATAGTTTGGATTAGCTAGATGGTTCCACAACACATATCTAGTCATGTGTTCACAAGATACATAAGTGGACCCACTAGCTGCCGATAAATGGTAGCATCCACCTCAACTGAAGTGGCATCCTCCTTCCTCTAGTTGTTCTTTAGAGGTGCTTCCATGGGCTTACAAATCTCCATGTAGAATCTCTGTAGCATACCATTTGCCTACCTACCTTGAGAGACAAGCAATTCCCCATTACCTTGTCATACTTCCATCCTGAGAAAATAGTGCATGAGACCCATATATTTCATTTCAAATTCCCTTGCAAGGTCCTCCTTATAAGATATGATCAACGGATCATCAATAGTTAAAATAAAATTATCAACATATAAGACAATAATAAGAATTTTACCTTCTATCCAAATGTGATGAGGTTTACATAAACTTCACTAATGGTGAAGCCCAAACCAGTGAGATAACTATTGATCTGAATGTACCAAGCATGAGGCGCTTGTTGGAGATCATACAATGCTCACATGAATCTCAACACATGAGACTCTAGATAAAATGTCTCAAAACCTTTTTGTTACTCTATGTACACCTCCTCCTTAATAACCCCATTCAGAAATGTTGTTTTTACACCCATCTAATGGATATTCCACCCATCTATGTAGCTATACCAAGAATTGATCTAATGGATGAGTACCTTGCTACAAGAGAAAAGGTCTCCTCATAATCAATTCCCTCAACTTGAGAGTACCACTTGGCCACAAGTTTGGCCTTATACTTCCGTATGCCTCCATCTGTTGCCTACTTCACCTTGAAGATCCATCTCAAACCCGTTATTGATTTATATGTTGGTCTTGGGACCTTTTCCAAAACACGGTTCTTTGTAGTGGATTCATATTCCTCCACCATTGCATCAACCCATATAGGTTGCTCTATTTCTTCCTCAAAATAGGATGGCTCAATCTCTATAAGCTCAGTCATAAGAGACATGTAGCCAGTGTACCTCTTAGGTGACCTCCTTTGCTTATGAAAATTTTAAGGATATCCCACATTCTCCCTCACATCGTACACAAGTATCTCAATTCCTTATTTATTTTTCTTCCTTCTCTGGAGGTTTTTCTTTAATGAATGTCTCCACTCTTTGCTCCACAGTTTGTGGTTGCTCTACAACTTCTTGAGGTTCCTCTTTTGGAGCTAAAATCTCATCTTTTGGTGGGATCTAAATCTCCCTCTCAAGAGAGCACCACATATATTTCTCCTCATCAAAATTTACATCCCTTCACTCAACTATCATTATGGGTGATCGAAAGTACACATATTAGTTGTGGGGAGTTTCTATGTAATCCAGAAATACCCCCAATTTTGCAATTGACTAAAGCTTAGTCCTTGATTCTTTGGAGACATGGAAGTAAATAGAGGCTCCAAAAATCTTGAATTGCAACACATCTGACTTTCTTCCTGAGAAAGCCTCCTCCAGTCTAATCATGCCAAGAATTTGATGAAGACTTCAATTCTGCAAACATATTGTTGTATTGCATGCCTCAACCCACAAATGCAGAGGTATGCAACATCACCCTCATTGCTCCCAAATTTCTTTGGATATTTATCTCAACCACCCCATTCTGATGTGGGTTGCGGGGTGTTGTCAACTCTCGTCGAATTACTTCTTTCACACATAAACTTTTAAATTCATTCAACACATACTCACCTCCATTATTGCTCCTTAGAACCTTCACTTTCTTGCTGGTTTCTTTCTCGACCAGTGCCTTGAATTCTACGAACATGGAGAATGTCTCATCTTTCTTCCGCATGAAGAGATCCAACACTTATGTGAGAAGTCATCAATAAAAAGGACAAAATATTTGTGTTTGGCAGTGGAGGTTATCAAGAAAGGTCCATAAACATCAGAGTGGCTCATTTCCTGGACTGCATGCGCTTTGTTGTCCTAATCATGGAATGTGGATTTTATGTACTTCCCCAAGGTACATCCTTTGCATACATCTTTCTGCTCAAGTGCTCACTTAGGGATGCTAGTGGCTATTTGTTGTATAATATTCGAGGTGTCATGATGCAAATGGCCAAGTCTTATGTGCTAAATTTCACCTACATCATGGCCCTACACTTTCTCTTACTTAGTTCTTAATGAAACATAATCTTCCACATCTAACTTATATAGATTCTTCACACAAACCTGGATCTTCTTGACCTGTCTCATGGCTATGTGTCTCAAGAATGCTTTTCCTTTGTTGAATATCACATCATAACCACAGTCTTCTAAAACTGCAATAGAGATGAGATTTTTCTTTAGGCCTAGAACATATATGACATCCTTGAGCCTGAGAGGGGAGCCTGACTCCCTCTGAAAGATGATTGCATCAATATTGGTCATGTTGTACCTATCGTCTTCTCCTATCTTGATGTGCATCTAGAGATCTTTGTCCTCCAGGTCACTGAAAAAATCCTTACACCCTGTCATGAGGAACAATGCACTTGAGTCCTGTTAGCCCCGAGGTGCAGTGCTACTATGTTGAAGACTAAAGGAAGGAAACAATCTGTTTTGCTATCATGGAGAAGTTCCGCCATCACCCCATTTTCCTCGCTCTTCCACTTCCATTCTCGTCCACTGATACCCTAACCCAACCCTCACATCCTAACAAGCACATTTTTTCCTTGACCCTATGTAAATTAACCCATGCACTAATTCTCAGAAAGCCCCTCGAAAACCTTACCTTTTGTTGGCTTATATGGGCCTACCCAAGTCCGAAAGAGTTACTTAGCCAAACCAATCTCGTAGCTACCGGCCATTTCGGCAATAGGTTGTGGAGAGCGAACTGAGGCCTCACCCGAGGTAGCAGGGGAGGGTGCTGGAACCAAGTTTCTGCACCCTTGGGATGTCTTGATGTGGTCTGGAGGATTCACGCACCGTTTTATGGCCCCGCGCCACTCTGCTTCCGCATAGAACCAAAACAAGATAAATTCTTAATACTTATTATTAGTGAGATGTTATGGATCAGATCTACAGTTCATGGTATTTAAGCAAACATTTAATAGAGATAACTAGTTCGTACACAAAGAAATGTTATAGATTTTCATAAACTCACAATATAAGCATAAGCACATAGATCCATAGATATATCAACCAGAAATTAACTAGATTCACAAGATTTTAGGAGCAATACAGTATTTCATAATCAACTTATCTTTATTTAATTCGTTCTCAATACAACTAGATCTGCCCTGCACACTCAGCTGCAGGGGTCTACGGACATAACTGCAGACTCTACCATGCCTTTTCACACAGAGCTACAGAGCCTCTATCTATCTACCAACACCCTTGACTTTGACTTCTAGATTCTTGAAGACTTCCTTCTTCACAAACCCTTTACATGCGATATCCAAAAAGACATTCCAAAACTGACTTCTAACTCTAGAGTCTTTCACAATTTATACATTCCCATGGTCCGTGGACCATGGGTAGGCCAACTTACTTCCTATTATTCTATATTATTTCTTGGGTGGACAACCCTTTGACTCGGCCTATTATATTTCGCGCTCAGCATGTTTTGGAGATCTACAATATTATCCTCCTAACTTATAGGCTTTACACCGCAAAATTGTTACGCGGGACCTCCACTACCTAATAGGCCCGCAACACAATCATCGTGACTCATCCCAAGTCACTCATTGGTGTGGAAATACATGTTCCCTAGGCTCTATGGTTCACTTTCCTCTGAGTGATGTTCTTCATTCTACAACTCGCTCTTCGTCTCTTGCAACACCTCTTCGAGCTCCTGCTCCATTGTCTCTATCACTTCATGTAACTGATAATGCTCATTCTTCTTTGCTCAGTTAACATAGAACACTCCCTCCTAGGATTTTAGCTCTAGCTGGGGTGCCACATATGGGAACTCCTCGTACCAACGCAACCATTTTCCAATTTTGTGTCTTCTGTACGCACTTTTTGCTGTAGCTTGTGTTGCAATTTTGCAAGACCATTGCTTCTTTCCGCGAGATTCCAATCTTCAAGGTTCATCAGAGACAACCTATTAATTATAATTCCACCATTTGTGTCCATATTTATAGCCTTTCCCTTACCTTTCGTGGTTCGTCGTCCAACCCATGGGTGAGGCAGCAGCATTTGGACCAGTTTTTCTTCGTGTCTATAAATTTTTGGCACATCCCCTACTATCCACGTTGAGTTTTGTGCAATGCCCACAACTATCAACGTTGTCCTATTCAGAAATCCCAACACCTCCATTGGCTAGATCACAACCCTCAGCCTTACTCCTTGTGCATAGATAATGAATAGTTCCATAACAGTGGGAAGGCACAATAGCTTACGGTTCTCAGAAGTGTAACTCATTCAGAGGAGGCCCCCTTGTGATTTATAAGTGTCTTGAAATTCAAATTCGTTGGTTCTCGCCTTTTTTTCTACCCTCATACTAAGATTGCAGTAGATTGTTCTAGAGTTGGCTCCCACCTTGTCTCTTAATTGCTTATTGCACACTCCTTTTTTCAACAACTCAAACATCTTGTCATGAAAAGTGATAGCAATGGTCACCTCTCTGCTTTTCAATGCAGTAGTGCAAACCTTTCCATGCACTTACAACCCTTGTGACCCACCAAATCTACGCGCACACCAGTTGTCATGTAGCTTCCCCCATACTGCTTTATCATCCTACACTCTCTTTCAATTGGCTAGAGCAGTGAGACTACCCTTCGGGTGGTTAGTCAAGCAGTTGGCCTGCCTGTGTAGAGCTTTAGGCAACTACTATTTACTCTTCCTGGGAAGGGATCCCCATTGAGCTTAAAAAGCTGGACTGTGCCTCAATCTGTAACTTCTTTGACTACATAAGGTCCCAACCAGTGCATGCGGAGCTTACTATGGAATATTTCGAACTTGTTGTCATATAGTAATACTAGATCATTTTCTTTGAACATGTGCATCTTGATATGGTGATCATGCCAAGCCTTCTCTCACCGCTTTTGTACTTGCTGATGAAATCTTGGTAGAAATCACTTCTCCTCTAGTTGCTCCAGTTGTGCGATCCTATCTTCCAAAGCCACGCAGTCTTCCATCCCTATTTCCACTGTTATTCATAAACTAGGTACAATGTATTCCATGGGCATGATGGTTTCCATGCCATAGACTAACCAAAAAGGTGTCTGGCCCATCAACTTCTTGCATGTTGTTTGGTATGCCCATAACACAGTAGGTATGGGTAAATCCCAATCGTTGCATTGCGCATTACATACCTTGGTCAACATTCTCTCCAAAATTGTGTTAAACTCTTCAACTGTGCATTTGCTTGTGGATGATATGACGTACTCTGTTGATGGTAGATCTGAAATTCCTCAGTGAGCATGCTGATAGTCTCATTCAGGAAATGCGTTTCGCGGTCACTCATTAGAATTTTTGGGCATCCAAAACGCATTAACAGATTCTCAAACAAGAATTTTGCGGCTGTAGTAGCCATGTAGTCTTTCACTGTTTGTGCTTCCACCCATAGGGTCAAGCATTCTGTGGCCATAATGATATATCGTGCCCCCGTCTTTCCTGGAGGTGTGATTGGCCCCACAAAATCGATTGCCCATTTCTCAAATGGTTGCAATGTCATATGTGGCTTGAGCGACATTTCATCCCTCTGCAATGGTTTCCCAATATGTTGACATACGTCGCAGGCCCAACAGTATGCTTATGAATCTTGATGTAGAGTTGGCCACCATAGTTCGACATGAAGAATCTTCTGTGTTGTGGCGCGGCCCACATAATTTCCTCTAGCAACCCATCCATGCGCTTTGGTTAGAATCTGTCCTTGCTAAAATTCAAGTACATATCTACGTAATATTTCATTGTTGCCCATTTTGTAGATATGCCCTACAATAACAATAAAATCTACGATGCATATCACCAACTCCTTCATTTGCTGAATGGAATATCCTTGCGGCACAGTTCCTGTGGTTAAGAAGTGGATTATATCCTCAAAATGACCATCTGTGATGTGTACTACATACAGTTGTGCGTCTGGTAGTCATTCCTCTAAGTTTTTGGGCTCTTCGTCATTCTCAATCTAGGATAGGTGATCTGGGCCTGCGTTGAGACATCTCGGCTTTATGATGACTTTGAAGTCATATTCTTGAAATAATAGCAACCACCTGCAAATACGCCCCGCCAACACAGGCTTTTTCACTAGGTATTTTAGTGTAGAGTGGTCAGTATACATCTTAATGTGTCTTTCGAGCAGATAGTGGAGGTATTTCTGGAGTGTGTATACCATCGCCAATTCTTCTCATTCAGTAATGGAATAGCTCTTCTCAACTTTTAACAATCATCCACTTGTGAATGCGATCGGGTGATCAATTCCTTCCGCTCCTTCCTGTGTGAGTACTGCTCCCAAGACGATACACAATGTGTCAACATGTACATGAAATTCGATGTCCCATTTTGGAAAGACCAAGATGGGAGTTGATGCCATATTTTCCTTGAGTGTTTCCAGACTTTGGTTACATTCCTCATTCTAGCAATAATTAGCGTCCTTTTTCAACAACTATTCCATTGGTGCCATGATCTGCGCGTAGCCCTTGATGAACTTTTGGTAGTAACCAGTGTGTCCCAATGTGGTGTGCAACTACTTGACACTCTTCTGGGTCCACCATGAGGCCTTGCTATAGACCACATCGCTGAGTAGGTTCCCGAAGGGGACGAGGAAAGTACACTTCTTGAGATTCAGCATAATCTGGTGTCATCAGCACGTATCTAGCATTAACCATAAGCTCACAGTATGTTTCTTAACTAGCTCGAAGATGGTCCAATCATCGAGATATACCTCCAAGAACTTGTGTATAAATTCCTTTAACACAACTACCACAATGTATGAGAATATCAATGGCACATTGTTCAACCGAAGGGGCATCACAGTATACTAGAAACAACCCCATTCAGTTGAAAAAGTCATTTTACTTCGATCCTCCGGTGCAATCTTAATCTGGTGGTACGTTGAGAACTTGTCCATGAAGGAGTAGGATTCTTGTCCACCAACATTTTCCAGTACTTGATTTGTGAAGGGCGTCGGGAAGGTATCATTAATACATGCATCGTTAAGCTTTCTAAGATCCACACATATGCGAATCTCTCCCTTATGCTTCTTCTCCTATACCACCATAGGATTTACCTAGTCAGATTCCTCCACTGCTTCAATTATTCATGTTGCAAGATTTTTGTCCAGTTCTTCACGAACCTTTGCTTTATATTTTGGATTCAACCGGTAAGGTCGTTGCTTGAGTGGTTTTGCATCCGGTTTCAATGTTATTTTCATCACTCCTAAGTCACCGAGGATCCCCTTTAGCTTCGTGATTTTGGTCTAGAATAAATCTTGATATTCTCACAATAGCTCGATGACCGTCCCCACCATGGCATCATCCCAATAATCCCTAAGAATTGCATACTTCAGTTCTTCCTCCATTTCGATGTTTACTTGTTTTTTTTTCAACAGCGCGGTGATGTCTAGATCCTTAATTGTTGAGCTACGAACCTCGCAACTCCCCTCTGTTTCCGGAATATTAATGTTTTTAGAGTCATCCTCATCATCTTCTACCTGCACATTGTCACATTCTAGGGCCTGGCTCAACTATCATGACTAGTTCGGCTACATGATTTCTTCAAGTTCTAGTGGTATTTTGAAAATAGCAGCCTTGACCACTTGCAATGCGTCATCCACAGTATCCATCCCTTGATCTTCAAAGAGCAATGTTACCAAAAAGACTTCACACAATATATCCCACTCGCTTGTACCATGTTGGAGCTCTGTTTTAGTATACCAGTTCCTTGGAATGACATCCAGGGTATGATAAAATAAATGTACCCATTCTAGTCGAGGCTCTTCTCCATAGGCTTGGACCCATCTAGTAAGGTGTCTGCGCGGGTCATCATGTCCATCGTACTTATTAGTTATTCATAGTACCGGCTTCCCAAATCTTATCTCCATCATGTGCCTGCATTCACACCAATTGTCGAAGGTTCCCTCATGTGTGCCCCACCAACGTGTAGGCGTTGCATGCAATGCTCATCTTAATGCATCAAATCATTGGTGCTCTGGAACCACGCCTTCAAATCTAGTCAGGAATTTGTCTACTAGTGTCAACCCATCATGCATCGACACTTTGCGATCCTAAGCTCTGACACAATATAATGACTTAGTCATCATATTTCAATTCAATGCGGTTACTTTGTTCAACTAATTATACCACCACTAGTCCTCCTCATCTGAATCTTCGGTACAGGATTGTCCATGCCCCCACAATATTCTTCCTTCCATAGTCGGATTGACCCAATCTTGACTTCGTGAAGTAATTTTTTAGATACAATCTAATTCATCACCACTTCCTTCGTCGCATACAGATTCAGTATACCACGATACTTCAGCTGAGTCTAGTGGAATGACTACGCAGAGTGACTTTTTCTCAAATATCATTTTCCGCTACTTTAAATTAATAACCCCATTCATATTAGTGGCCAATTCAATCCCTAACAGTTTCGAGTAACGACTAATTTCATCCATGATTTCTATTACTTTGAGGTCCATTCGAGTGCTTGCACCATCTATATCTACTATAATTCCTTGAAGTCTTCCCATGGGCAAGCTTTTCTGTTGATTTGCCATCCACAATTGAATAGGAGACCATTTGATCCGAATGGAAAATGGCATCAACCCATGGTACGCATCCACCCATATTATTCATTGACCCATGGAATTTACCCATGATATTGTAAATGGAATCCGCCTGTTGTACTATAAAATCCACCCATGGTATTCATTCACCCATGGAATTGACCCGTGGTATTGTAACTGAAAAATACTATAAGTAACAAGTCACATTTTGTAAAAGGAAAAATTGTCCACCACAATGTAGCCTTTACAGTTCAGAAGCATCTAGGGACCACATCTCTTCTCAGAGATAAGCCACCATCACCCTAACTGGTTTATTTCCATTTCTAGTTGTAAGAATATTTTAGTATTTTCCATTAATGAAATGAAGTATTATTTCCACTGCATCTTTGTGTATATAGTTATCTCTGTATTTTATTGCATTCCTATTTAAATCTAGATCAATGGTATCAGAGTAGGTTATGATTCCATGGGAATGAGGGTTTGATGCATATTTCAGTTTCAAATTTTGCAGGAATATTCAACAAACTTCAGGCATGTGCTACAACTTCTAGAGAGCACTTTCTTGGGTCAAGCAGGAAGAATTTTTCTTTTTTCATTTTTTTGCAGGAATTGTTTTGGGAGACGACGTTTCATATTAGATCTGAAAATTTTGGTACAAAATTTACAAAAACAAATACCAGATCTGGATTCCTCTCGAAAAATCACCCAATTTCAAAAAACAAATGGGTCGAATCGGAGTTTGGATGTGGGAGATGTCACTGATTTAAAATCAGTTATTTTATCAGAATTTTTATGATGGCGAAACTGTTGCAATGCAAATCTGAGATCTCAGAGTGTCCAGATAAGGATTTCCAACTCACGGGAAGATGCAAAATTATCCTTCTGCTTCCAAAAATAGGCTATAATAAATATTTTGAGTTATATTGACTAAGTTATGCCCATTTTAATTCTGGAGCAGCATTCAAACTGGGTTCCCATTGGAGACGTGCCCTCGCACCCCACTTTAGTAGGCACCTGCTTCACATTCATCAGTTTCAACATAGCAACATTTAGCTTGGGTTATTTGGAGACGTGCCCTCCCACCCCAAGCTATGTAGGCACCTGCTGCTTCATCAGCAACTAACTTCATGGTTATGGGTCAACCGCATAAAATCCTTGTCATCGAAGTCCATTTGCTAGGCCGCACACTGTCAGAATCACAGTTGGTCACAAGCATTACGGGGTATCTCTATCCTCAGATCTTCGTTTATCAGGGTTTTGGGTTAACCACATAAAACCCTTATCTTCAGTGGCTCTTCATATTTAACAAAGGCTTCGCAGGAGGGAGCTTTACACAATGGGGACCATTGCTTCTTAAGGAGGGAGGAATGATCCGAATGGAAAATGGCATCCGCCCATGGAATTTACCCATGATATTGTAAATGGAATCTGCCCGTGGTATTGTAAAATCCACCCATGGTATTCATTCACCCATGGAATTGACCCATGGTATTGTAACTGAAAAATAACTATAAGTAACAAGTCACATTTTGTAAAAGGAAAAATTGGTCCACCAACAATGTAGCCTTTACAGTTCAGAGGCATGTAGCGACCACATCTCTTCTCAGAGATAAGCTACACCATACCCTAGCTGGTTTATTTCCATTTCTGGTTGTAAGCATATTTCAGTATTTTCCATTAATGAAATGAAGTATTATTTCCGCTACATCTTTGTGTATATGGTTATCTCTGTATTTTATTCCGTTACTATTTAAATCCAGATCAGTCCAAGATCCATTTCAATCGTTTAGATCTTGGGGGCCTCCTCCCAAGCTCCAGATTACCATTTCAATGTGGGCTTGCCCATGTTCTCCCAAGTCTATTTAGGTAGTACATTTGCATGTGAGCCCAAGTCTAGAATGACCTTATCCATCTCATAATCGCCAATATACACCATTAATCTCATTTCCCGCCTAGTCTGGGATGCGTGTTTTCCCAATTTGTGAACCATGTGAGGTTCACCCGACCCTGCGCACTTAGTTATCAGTTGTTGTAATCCTTTAACCACCCTATTGTCGTGAAGCAATTTCATGCATGTCTCTAAAAGGGTAGTTAGCATTGAGGGATCCCTCTTTGGTTTGGGTTGATCCTTACTACCTAGGTAGAGACCTCCGTGAAGCTCGTCCTAGCTTTCAGATCTATCTCCTTGTGAACCCCAACATCTTCCTTGGTTACTTTCCCCTTATCTTCCCTTGTAGCTATGCCACTTCTGAGCATTAGGTTTATGTTGGGGTATTCTCCACATGATTCGGCCCTCATCATTTGAACATTCTACATCATCATAGGTTGTGTTGCCCTCTTCTCACATATCTGTGCTATCAACATGGGGCAATTTATCATTTCATGATCAAACTACTCATAGTAAGTGCACGATATTCTGGTTGGATTGGTACAGTCCTTGATCTGATAATCACCCTATGAGTGACCTTAGTTAAAGATTTTAAATGAAGGTATTATAGACTCATGTTCTGGTGTGCGTATGTCTATGTTATTTAAGCAACGGATCAATCAGTTTGCCAATACACAGACAATTGAATGGAAAGACAATAGAGAAATATAGTAAGAAAATACAAGAAGAGAAGAAATTAATAAGGAGTTCACCCTATTCACTAGGGCTACATCTCCGATCCAGCTTCAGTGGTAGCCTTATTTTATTGTGTTTCAAGCAGAGAATTACAATGCAAGAGCTCAATATGAGTCACCTGAAATAGATTTGCTTCGCAGGGTGGCTCTTGGATTCCCCAAGCCACTGGAGTGCACATACTCGTTTGCCTACCAGCTCTGTGACCTTCTGGTCTACAATGGAAAGAGACCAATGTGGTGCTTAGTCCAAATAGATCCCCTTTGGGATGGCTTGAATCCCTCAAGCTCTCTAGTACTCGATGCCGCCTTTGGTCAGCTCGGCCCTCTGTCCTCTTCTGCTTTTGCTTCACTGTCTTTTCCCCTGTCTTCCATCCTCCTCTCGGGATTCTGGTTCCTCTGTCTCTCCCCTGACCAACTATGTATTCTCTGTTCATGGCTTAAAACCATTCGTACCCATGGCTCTTTATTTCCTCTTTCGCTTTCGTCAAATTTCCTTCTACAGCTTCACTTCGAGTTCCATGTCCGGCATTATCATCAGGCTCACAAGGAGTGGCCACATGTCCTCCTACAGCTGTGCCAATTTGCTTCGTTAGTTTGGTTTTTCTCTTACGTTGTGGAATGAGTATTCTTCCACCTTGGTAGTCAAATCAGATGTTAAATCTTTACAAACTGTGTCTTAATCCCCGTTGATTCCACTTTCTCCATCGGCTTGATCTCAGCCGTCTGATCTGGGGCCTCCAGATCCAAGGCCGTTCGCTTGTCTCACGCGGTTGAATTGCTTGACCGTGTGTGATGAGCAGTGGCTTTCTCTCTCCTTCGCTTGTCACACATTGATCGTTGAGTGGGATCACTCCAAGTTCTCCAAAACTGCTTACTGTTTGAGGGCGCTCCGATCAATACCACCAGTTTTTTAGAGCGCGGGTCCCGCCTTGTCCTTTAAGTGCTTTTTCACTTTTCACCTATGGTTCTTTGGCTCCCCACAGGTCTGAGTGCTCAGGGCTTCTCCATTTTGGCCCTTTTAATCATGCTTCAAAATCCACCTCTGTTTCTTGATCTAGGGCTCCCAGGGTCTAATTCAGCCTCCCGCGCAGTCTCCATGGGCCTCGGTTAGCGTGCTTTGATAGGGGTCCTTGTCATTCCATGCTGGCTACCATTGCCACTGGTTTAGGGTATTTTTGCTCGCTGTTTTGGAATTTTTAGAAGTTTTTCTAACCTGGCATAGCCATGGCTTTGTTCAATCATTCTTTATGGATCCAATTCAGATCATGGCCTTCCCACTTAAAAGTTGGTTTTCTTTCAAGCATCGACTAAGTGAGGGTACTGCTCTCTCACTTGCCCAATCTCAATCCACTTTTCACTGCTTGGCTTCGAAACTTTGAGTCAAATTCTAAGGTACTCAACATCTCCTCTGCATGTCATCCTCACCTTCCTGTCCAAGACTGTGTATTCCTGCAATTCATTCAGATATTCAGGTAGCAAGTCATTAATAAAAGGCAATTGACTTTATTCTTCAGGATCCTGAATCATTTAAGGTTCAAACAATCTCAAGCAATCTGTATTTACGACTGAGTAGATGTGCATGTAAGCTGGTAGACGAAGGAGAAAATCATTTTTACCAATCTTTTCAAGTATCCTAAAAGGTCCATACCTGATAGGATTTAGATTTTTACCTTCACCTTGCATCATGTCCTTGCTGATATACAGCCAGACTTGGTCTCCAACTTGAAAACTATCCTCCATCCTATGCTTGTCATGACTAGCCTTGTATTTGGCTTGGCTCTTTTCCAGCTATTCTTGTACTGCCTGGTGGATCTCTTGGATCTGTTTAATGAACCTAGTTTCCTTGTCCACATCATTGTGTCCATCAATCGTGGTATCTTTACGAAAGACAAACTCCAAAGGAGACCTTGGTATGAAACCAAAACAGGTCTCAAAAGGAGATCTTTGTGTAGAAGAGTGTTGTGCTCTATTGTAAGCATGCTACACATAGCACAAATGTTCATCCCAAATCTTGGGATGTTTGCTGCAATATCCTCTGAGTAACTAGATCACTGTCTTGTTAACTACTTTTGTCTGGCCATTAGTTTGTGGATGAAAAGCTGTGCTTTTCTTCAGTTGGGTGTCCATCAACTCCCACAGACTTGACGAAAACTTCCGACAAATCGGGTGTCTCGATTAGATATAATAGAAGTGGGTAATCCAAAATGAACCCATACATGTTCAAAGAATAATTTTGCAATTTGTTCAGCTATAATCTGTTTATTACAAGGTATGAAAGTACACATTTTGCCGAACCTGTCCACAACCACATATAGATAATAATGACCTTTCCTAGATTTAGGCAGTCCTCCAACAAAATCCATGGAAACACTTTCCCAAGCGTGAGAAGGAACTGGTAATGGAGTGTACAAGCCTAGGCTTCTATTGCTAGGCTTTATTTTAGCACACATAGCACACCCTCTTACATATCTAGAAACTGTGTCATTCATTTTCGGCCAACAACAAAATATTTGCAGTTGTGCAACTGTTTTACTTACCCCAAAGTGACCTGATATCAGAGAAGTGTGTACCTCTCTAATTATCTTTACTCTCTCAATTTGTGGAATGCAGAGTTTCCCACAATGATATAAGAGTCGGTCCTTCACATGATAGTCGAATTCTTCTACCTTTTTGCCTTGACTCTAAGTTACATATACATCTTTAAAGTCTATTTCTTAAGAATATTGTTCAATGTAGCTTTCTTGTAGTACATAATTATTCTTAAGTATAGTAGATGCATTTATAATGGGTCTAGATAACATGTCTGCAACTTGGTTATGTATGCCCTTTTTATATCTGATGATTAAATGAAACTGTTGTAGAAAACCCATCCATCTGTAGTGTCTTGATTGCTGTAACTTGGTTTGGGAGTGTTGATATTGAAGTGGTTGATGATTAGTATGTATTACTATCGCTTTTCCCATTAAGTAATGTTTCCACTTTTTCACACTCTGAACTAATGCATACAATTCTTTATCATATGTAGGATAGTTAACTACTGTACGATTAAAAGTCTCAAAATGATAACATATGGGTTCACCATGTTGTGTCAACACTGTTCCCATGGCAGAGTCACTGGCATCTATTTGGATTTCAAATGGTCTTTGTAGATCAGGCGGTGCTAGTAGAGGTGTTGTACTAATCTTTTCTTTCAAGGTGTCAAAGGCTTTTTGATGTTTTCCTCCCCACTGAAACACCTTGTTCAATCCTATCAAAGCATGCAAGGGAGCTACAATTGAGGAAAAATTAGAAACAAACTTCCTCCAATTTTTTCCTTCTCCTAAGAAGCTTGTCACTTCTGAAGCAGACTTGAGTTTAGGCCAGTTTACAGTGGCTGCCACTTTAGAGGGTTCTATTTTCAATTCACGACCCCTTACTATATGACCCAAATAATTTAGAGATGTTTTGCCAAATTCACACTTTGAGAGTTTAACATAAATTTTTTCTCTTTTCAAAACATATAATGTCTGCTTAACATGCTTTAAATGTTATTCCCATGTTTTACTAAAAATTAGAATGTCATCCAAATACACAATAACAAAATCATCAAGAAAAGGCCTAAGTACATCATTCATTAATATCATGAAAGTAGCAGAGGCGTTGGTCAAGCCAAAAGGCATAACCAGCCACTCATACAATCCCTTCTTTGTTTTGAAAGTAGTATTCCATGCATCTTGCTCTGCAACTCTGACTTGATGGTATCCACTGTGCAAATCTAGCTTGGTGATATAAACAACTTCCTTCAATAGATCTAAAAGATCATCTATTCTAGGAAGGGGATAACAATTTTTTATTGTTATCTTATTCAATGCTCGGTAGTCAATGCACATTCTCCATGAGCCATCTTTCTTTCTCACCAAAACGATTTTCTAGGCCTGATGAACCCATTCTCGAGCAACTCCTGCACCTGCTTCTTGATTTCAACATTCTCTAAAGTAGACAACCTATACATCCCAATGTTAGGCAATGGAAAATCTTGCTACAAAATAATATCATGTACTATTTCCTTTTTGGGTGGTAGACCTTTAGGTTCTTGAAATAGGACATCATATTCTGAAACAATGTTTTCTATATCAGCTTGCTGCTAAGCATTACAACCTTCAAATATATTGGTTTTATCAGGTTTCTTTTCCTTTACAACCATTAGTAAGAATTTTTTGCATGAATTTATCATCCTTTTCATCTGCCCAAATTTTATGAGAGTATAATTATTCTTGAGCTTGTGAGCTCTTACAAAGTATTCGATTCCATCTTTAACAAGTAGATAGATGTTCTCAGCTCTATAGAAAATAGCTATTCTATCATAGAAGTAAGGACTTCCTAAAACCATTCCACATATATCCAAAGGAATTATGTCTAATTAAACCTCATCTACAAATGCTGACCCAAAAGAAAACTTGAGTTTGCACTGTCTAGTCACTTGTAGTTGTGCATTATCATTCAACCATCCTAATGGATATGGTTTCTTGCGAGGTGTAGTTATTAATCCCAATTTCTTTACAATTGCTTCAGAAATCAAATTTACTTGTGAGCCACTATCAAACAAAGTTCAATTTCAGCTGGCTAAATTCGTTTTTCAATTCAGCCCGAATCTCTATTGTTCCCGCATTCGAGTGATCACTTGAGTACTTAATATACCATGTCAACACGTGGTCATGCAATGCGCTAACTAGCGTAGCCTTTTTTACTTTATCATCTGTAACTCCATGTGCTTTCCATACTGCCATCACCACAAACCAAAATTGTTTTGGATCTTCGCTTCCTACTCCTTTCAATATCGGCAACTCAATTGTGCCTATCATATTTAACTTTTGGTTTGGGCGTTGGCGCCCTAGGACCCTCTATTAGCTGGTATCATTCCTGATTCAATCAATCCTCAGACTCTTTCTCTATAGGATTCTAGCATCACGACATCAAAACATCCCTTAGGCAGATCTTGGTCCCAGTGACTAAAGCATTTGTTGGCTTATATGGGCCTGACTCTGGTTTAGAAGAGTTATTTAGCCAAACCATTCCCACAGCTACCAGCCCTTTCAGTAACAACACATGGAGTGCAGACTGAGGTCTGACCCAAGGTAGGAGGGAGGGTGCTAGAACCAAGTTTCCACACCCTTGGGATGTATTGATGTGGTCTGGAGGATTCGCGCACCATTTTATGGCCTCGCGCCATTCTCCTTTTGCGTAGATCCGAAACAAGATAAATCCTTAATACTTATTATTAGTGATTTGTTATGGATCAGATCTACAGTTTATGGTCTTTAAGCAAAAATTTAATAGATATAACCAGTTCATGCATACAAAAATGTTATAGATTTGCATAAACTCATAATATAAGCATATGCGCACAGATCCACAGATATATCAACCAGAAATTAAGCAGATCCACAAGATTTCAGGAGCAATACAATATTTTAGAATCAACTTATCTTTATTCAATTCCATCTCAATCCAACCAAATCTGCCCTGTGCACTCAGCTGCAGGGGTCTACGTACATAGCTACGGACTCTACCAGGTCTCTGCACACATAGCTTCGAAGCCTCTATCTATCTACCAACACTATTGACTCGGACCTCTAGACTCTTCAAGACTTCCTTCTTCACAAACCCATTACATGCGAGATCCAAAAAGACATTCCAAAATTAACTTCTAACTCTAGAGCCTTGCTCTATTTATACATTCCTGTGGTCCATGGACCATGGGTAGGCCGACTTACTTCCTATTATTCTATATTATTTCTTGGGTAGAAAACCCTTTGACTCGGCCTATTACATTTCATGCTCCACATATTTCAGAGATCTACAATATTATCCTCCTAACTTATAGGCTTTATGGCCAAAAAGTGTTACGTGGGACCTCCACTATCCAACACCTTTCCATGCATATGCACCCTTCACACATTTCTCAAGGACATCTCGTACCTTTGTGTTCCCCTGTCGTCGATCTCCCCATTGATCTGACGGCCTGCACTTCACCTGATCGACAAGGCCTGCTCGATCAATCTTCACCATTAGATCATCCCTGCCAGATCTAATGGCTGTCGTGCATATCAGGTGGGAAACAAGGGAGATGGATACTTGCTCGATAAAGGCAGTTTCCTCTCTCTCCTCCGCTGCTACGTGGTGTGCAATGAATGGCATCAGGCGGGCTCTGACCTTTATCGCTTACCGCCCAATGAATGGCCAATAGAAACCATTTCCACTCAAATGAAATTGCTCCCAAGCATTATCCTTCAAGCACCTCCTCTGCTCGATAGTCATTTGATCTGTTCATCTGAGATCTAATGGCTCAAACTTATTCCGCTCCCACCACAACTTCAATCCTCCTGTGCTCGATCTTCTCCATCCATTTCTCTCAATTGAATGACCCTCATTCACCATCATCGTATTCTACCCTCCACCACCTAACCACCATCCTGACCGTCGATCCATCCCATCCAACAACCCATATGCCCCCGTACCCCACTTCCCATCAGTCACTTGGTGAGGAAAGTGGTTGGCTCTGATAGTGTTTGTGACAGTCGAACAATTGAACAAAAATAATGGAATCCATGGCTGAAAGGGGAAAAAATAGCAGCATAATGCAACCAAATTAACAAAGGTGATCGTGGAACATCATAGCACATGCGAGCAACCTGACAGTACGGTGAAATGACGAGAATTTGGTTATTGTGTTCGTTAGAAATAGAGCCCATGTGCTCATGCTTTTCTAATTATTGCATCAAGTAGTTAGAAGCAAGAGGGGATAGATTAAGACATCTTGAGCCCTATAGAGCTCGAGAGCATTGTAAAAGGCCTATAAATGGCTGAAAGTTAGAAGGAATAGAGGTTAAACTTTTGGAGATTATGGATACTTTGTTCCTCTCAGAGCCTCGTCTTCATTCTAGTAATCAAGCTTCTTTTGTTGTTACATGCTCAATTACCATATTCTCCTCTTATCTCAACATTGATAAATTAGATTTGCAAGCTTCATTTACCTTCTGTAGCTAGCCATTCATATATGTTTATGTATGCATCTGTTGGTATCGTCAGTATTCTCCATCTATCCATTCAATCTATAAACTACTGAAAATTATTGGTCTAAAGCCTTGTCAAGCTGAGGGTGTCCTTGCATGTATGGAGTGAAAAAAAAGTTGAAACAATCATCTGACTTGATCCAAACCTTAATCCATTCCAATAGTTCAGAGAACAATATTGAAGATTTATATGTTACCAAGCATCTCCGAGCTACAACCTAGGAGAGTTTCATGGAGTGATAACATAATTGGCACCATTGTCGGGGAGAGGAGAGTGAATCTCAGCTTTTCTGGGGGATGACACAAACCCAACATTGATGATAGACAAAGTCTGGACATTATTTCCGTTGTAATCATCAATTTGGTGACTCTACTAGAGGACAAACCTCTTGGTGACTCCACTCCATAGTTTTGGCCTAGTTTGGGAGGCATAGTCAAAGAAATCCTCAGAAGCCACAAGCTGACCCAATACCTAACTCTGAAAGAATCATCAAAGAAAGAAAGGTGTTGCAGAAAGTAGCATGAGGTTCAGGTAGTTCTAAACAATATTCGATATCTCTTCAAGCAAATCCTGTAATAGAACAGATACATGTTGAGAGTATAGCATCTAATACTAGTAGTAAAGAAAAGATCTTAGAGAGTCATAGAGCTCCTTATTCTTTAGGTTCTTCATTTTTTGTAAGCCTAAAGGAAACCTCTCCTCCTATCTATCATACTCTGTTAATCCTATCAGTCACTCCTCAACTGTCTATCATTGAGACTTCCAGTACCCTTGTAGCCACCATGGCTATGGAAGGACCACAAGCACCTACCAAAATGGAAAGAATCCTAATGGATAGGTATGGACCTTTAGTATTGCCCACTCCTATGAGTGCCATGCCTACTGAAGAATATGAAAAGTATATGCCTAAGTTCACTGGGACTGAAGGTGTTACTACTGAGGAACATCTTGAATCATTTTATAGCTATTCTGATAACCTAGACATTAGTGAAGATGATGTGTGGATGAGAGTCTTTGTCCAAAGCCTAGATGGAGAGGCTAGAAAATGGTTCAGAGTACTGACCCCAAGGTATATAGCAGATATTGAGGCTTTAGATAATGCATTCCTAAAGCATTGGAGGGATAAGAAGGATCTACTCTACTACCACACCGAGATTGGCAACGTAAAGAGGGAAAATGGTGAGTTATTATTTAATTTTAATAAGAGGTTTAACCACATGTATATTAAGATACTAGCTGAAGTAAAACCCACCACTACCTCTGCTAAACTCACCTATGCCAGTGCATTTGAATCTGACTTCTATCTACAATTGAGGGAGAGGTGATGTGCTACCTTGGCTGATATGCAGGATGCAGCCTTGGAAGTAGAATCAAACATCATTGTTATAGAGAAGCTCAAGGGGAATGTTGATAGAAGGAGACAGAGGGGAAAATCTTCATCATCTTCAAATCCTAAGATAGATAAAATGACCAAGATGATAGAGTCATTAGCAGCTAAAATCTCCAAATTAATGGTTGAGCAACACCTTTTGAAAGGAAGAGTTCCTAATACCTTTTCTCCTAGAAATCCAAATCCATATAGAAGAGCTAATGAGCAGTTCCAGATTCTGCAAAGAAGTAAAGATGCCAATGAAGACCAAAGGGTGAAGACCCCTTTTCAGAATGTAGTCATGGAAGAGGAGCAATTTGATGAATATGATGAGATCCATTGTATGGAAGAAAAAGTTAGTGCCTCCTTTTTTATCTTAGGCACCTATGAAAAGTCATTATTCAGTGACCAGATCAGCCAAGAGTGGGATGGTGGAGCTGTTCTGCAAACTGGTGATCAACACAGATATGATCTAAGGTCAAAGATGAATAATGTCAAGGAAACTCTTGTTCAGAAAGCTACTGTCCCTACAATACAACAAACTAATAAGCAGAAATTACCAGTAGTTGATCCCATCATCCTCAAAGCTCCAACTCATGAGGTAAGAGACCTTGACAAGTTTCCTTCTCCTTTCAATTTTGAATCAAAAATTCAGAAGCTAAGAATACCTATACCTCTAATTGAGATGGTGAAGAATGAGTCCTTTCAAAAGATATATCCTCAAGTCCCTTGAACCTAAAGGCATCCAAGCCTCCACTGACTATGTAAATCTACAAGATGACAAACAACTATTGTTCTTAGCCCAATGATTAAAAATTATGATGACATCTCCCCATCATTCTATGTCTCTTTGACTATTCATGACAAAATCCTTCACAACTGCCTTCGGGACACAGGAGCCAGCCATAATCTAATGCCCAAGGCTATCATGGATGAATTGGGTCTTGACATTACCAAGCCTTATCATGACCTCTTTTCTTTTGACTCTAGAAAAGTGAAATCTTTGGGATTAATCAAAGACCTAGCCATCACCTTATCTAAGCTACCCATGAAAAGCATCATGATGGATATTGTGGTAGCAGATGTACCCCCCAAGTTTGGCATGTTTCTTCGAGAGGTTGGATCAAGAAATTTGGTGGAACATTGTAAAATGATTTGTCCTATGCTACTATCCCAGTTTTTGGAAGTGAGAGTAAGACATTATACAGAGAAGCTCAGCTAGCTTATATCATCAGTGATGAAAATAATCGCACTAATCACCCCAACTAGGCTGTTGACACTGATTTTGGATCTTGTATTCTTCGAATTGAAGAATCCCAATTGGCCTCCATGAAACTTAGGAAACCAGGTTGCCAGATTAGAGAGGAAGAAGGCCCACAGATTTGGGACAAGTTCTTTGATGGAGCTTTCTCTAAGGAAGCTGCAGGGGTAGGTGTAGTCCTTATGTCTCCCACTCAAGAATGCATTCATTTATCATTCAAGTTAAATTTTCAAGTCACAAATAACATAGTAGAGTAAGAAGCCTTGATATTGGGTTTAAAAACTGCTGAAGAAATGGGCATCAAAGGTCTGAAGGTGTTTGGATATGCAGACCTTATGATTCAACAGGTGAAAAAAACTTTACAAGAAAAGCGTCCAAGGTTGAAAGCATACAAAGATTAGGTATGGAAGCTCAAGGGTTCTTTTAATAGTTTAAACATTTCTTACATCCCTAAAATTGAGAAGCAACTTGTTGATTCCTTTGTTGTGTCTGCTAGCATGTTTATCCCTCCTTTGCCTTCTAAATTGACTTATGAAGTTCAAGTGAAATATAGACCATCTTTGCTTGACAATGTCAAATACTGGAAAGTTTTTGAAGATGATGATGAAATCAATAGGTTTTTACAAGTCATTGATGAATTTTTTGAAATGCACATTGACCAAGAATATGAAACCATTGAAGAATGCAACCAGTCCAAGCTAAAGAATGAGATTGGTCAGGATAACATTATCGAACTACCTAGTAACCATATACACAAAGGATCGGTGCCCCTAGAGAAGCTCTTTTATCATAATGATGTACCTTATAAGCCTGCCAAAAAAGAAAAGGAGTCTGCAGTTCATAAACATAATGTAGGGAGACCAGATCATCCAAAGTACATAAATATTTCCACCCACTTGTCTGTTGCCCAAAGTTCTGAGTATTGCACCATGATGAGGCAATTTGCTGATATTTTTGCTTGGGAGTAAAATGATCTTAAGGCCTATGACACAAACATCATTTAGCATAAGATTCCACTGGATAAGAACACCATCCCTTTTAAGTAGAAATTAATACCTATCAACCCTCTCTTATTGCCTTTGATTGAAAAGGAAATCAAGAATTTGTTGGATGCCAAGATCAAAGTTCCCCTAAGGTATTCAAAGTGGATAACTAACCTTGTGGTAGCGAGAAATAAGAATGGAGAAATCAGGCTCTCTGTTGACTTCAGGAATCTGAACAAATGCTCTAGAAAAGACAACTACCCGCTGCCTAAGATGGAACACTTGCTTCAAAAAGCTTTAGGGGCTAGAGTCATTTCTTTCTTAGATGGATTTTCAGGTTACAATTAGATTGATGTACATCCATAATATTAGGAAAAGACTGCCTTCACTACTCCTTGGGGCACTTTCATGTACTCCAAGATGCCTTTTGGACTGATGAATGCTCAAACTACTTTTCAGAGGGTCATGGACATAGCCTTTGTGGGAGAGAAGGACAAGTTTTTCCTAATTTACCTTGATGACATAATATTCTTTTCCAGCAATCACATCGACCACTTGCAACCTTTGATGAAGGTGTTTCTAAAGTGCAAATAGTTTGGAATTTATGTGAACCCGAAGAAGTCACAATTTTCTCTAAAAGAAGGCAAACTTTTGGGACATATTGTTTTTGCTGAAGGTGTGAAGATCGATCCAGCAAGGGTTCAATAGATTAGACATTGTCCATCCCAATGTCAAAAGGGGATATTCAATCTTTCTTGGGTAAGATTAACTTTGTAAGGAGGTTCATTCCAAACTTTGCAGAGCTAGTGAAGCAGATCACCTCCATGCTGAGGAAAGGATCAGAAATAAAATGGACAGGTGCTACAAGAAGCTCTTTTGAAGCCATCAAACAAGCTATCAAGGAATCTCCGACTCTTGTCAGTCCAGATTACACCAAGGAGTTTTATATCTTCTCTATTGTCTCTTATGACACAATTGCAGCAGTTCTATTGGAGAAAAATGATGAAGGTGTAGAGAACCATATAGCCTTTTTCAACAATACTCTAAGGGATGCTGAACTAAGGTATCACCTTATTGAGAAACAAGCTTATGCTCTCATAAAATCTTTGAGGGAATTCAGAATTTATATTTTTCATTCCAAAGTGGTTGCATATGTATCTTCAACCTCAGTAAAAGATGTCCTAACTCAGCCAGATATTGATGAAAAAATAGCTAAATGGATTGCAAAATTTAGAGAGTTCAACAGAGAGGTGAAGCCCACCAAGCTTGTCAAAGGCTAAGGCTTGGCTAAGCTTACGACAGAGGAAAATTGCAATTTTCTAGACATAAATTGCATGGGTTCAAATTTAGGTGGTGAGAAGACAGAGGAAGAAATAGAAGAGCAAGAGCAGAATCAATATTTAGCTAAAAAGCTAGCGACCTTTGAATGGTATTCCAGTATAATTCATTTTTTACAGAAGCTAGAAGTCCCTCTAGGGCATAACTCAAGTCAAGCTCGAGCCATTAAGCTCAGATCAGCCAAATTTTGCATTAATAAAAACCTTCTTTATTGGAAAGACCCATCAGGGGTCCACTTAAGATTTATAGACAAAGGACAATCTATAGAAGTCACACACCAGTTCCATTCTAAAATCTATGGAGGGCATCATTATTGGAAAACCATAGCCGACAAGATCCTAAGAGATGGGTATTATTGGCATACTATGTTCTCTCATGTGTTTTGTTTTGTGAGGTCTTGTGACAAATGTCAGAGGTTTGCAGGAAGACAACAGCTAAAATCTATGCCCTTGGAGCCAGTACACGCCAATGGTCCCTTCCAGTAGTGG
>APFE031299111.1:42929-74488 GCA_000404065.3 Pinus taeda | reverse complement strand
GCTCAAGATTAGATGAAAAATACTTTCATTCTGCACAATTTGGAGGGGGAAGGTGTTTTTGATGGCCCAATCAATGGGTGGTTTTTGAAACCTTACTTCATATGAGGCTTTCAGGCCTTAATATTGTAAGAGGTTTTTAAGTTTTTATTTTTATGAAAATAAACTCCATGCCCAATGGAACACTAAGAGATAATTTTGTTATGGTTGTTACAGGAAAGGCAGTGGTCTATAGTTCTTGAAACCTCACAGGGAGGCTTTCATGCCCAGAAGGAGCCAGTGTTAGCCCTGAGGTGCAAGGCTGCTACGTTGAAGGCTAAAAGAAGGAAATAATCTATTTTGCTATCATGGAGAGGTTCCCACATGGGCCATCACCCTAATTTCTCACTCTTCCACTTCCATTCTCGTTTGCTGATACCCTAACCCAACCCCCACATCCTAACAAACCCATTTTTGCCTTCACCCTATGTAAATTAACCCATGCACTAATCTGCAACACCCCCTCCCGCCCCCCGAAAACCTTACCATTCTGCCCATACGCGCCCTTTACACATTTCTCGAGGACATCCTATACCTCTGTGTCCCCGGGCCGTCGATCTCCCCACTGATCTGATGTCCCACACCTCACCCGACCAATGAGACCTGGTCAACCAATCTTCATCGTTAGATCACCCTCACCAGATCTAACAGCTATCACGCATATCACATGGGCAACAAGCGAAAGGGATACCTGCTCGATAATGGTGGTTTCCTATCTCTCCTCCACTACTACGTGGCGTGTGATGAATGGCATTGGGCGGGCTCCGACCTTGACCACTTACCACCCGATGATCGCCCAATAAAAACCATTTCCGCTCAAATGAAACCACTCCCAGGTGTTATATTTCGAGCATCTCCTCCACCCAATAGTTGTCTGATCTGTTCATCTGGGATCTAATGCCTTAGAGTTATTCTACTCCCGCCACGACTTTAGGCCTCTTGTGTTTGATCTCCTCCATCCATTTCTCTCGATCCAATGGCCCTCATTCACCATCACCGTAGTCCACCCTCCACTACCTAATCACCATCTTGACCGCTGATCCATTCCATCCAATGGCCCATATGCCCCCGTACCCTGCTTCCCATCAGTCACCCGAGGATGAAAGTGGTCGGCTCTGTCAGTGTTTGTGACAATCTAACAATTGAATTAAAATAAGAGAGTCCATGGCTGAAAGGGGAAAAACAACAGCATGATGCAGCCGAATTAACAGAAATGATCGTGGAACATCACAACACATGCGAGCCACCTGACAGTGTGGTGAAATGACCAGAATTTGGTTACTATGTTTGTTAGAAATAGATCCCCTGTGCTCATGCTTATCTAATTATGGAATCAAGTAGTTATAAGCTAGAGGGGATAGATTAAGACATCTCGAGCCCTAGAGAGCCTGAGAGCATTGTAAAAATCCTATAAATGGCTGAAAGTTAGAAGGAATAGAGGTTCAACTTTTGGAGACTATGGATACTCTATTCCTCTCACTATCTCATCTTCATTCCATTAATACAAGCTTCTTTTGTTGTTTTCAATTTCCATCTTCTCCTCTGCTCTAAGCTTGCACTTGAATAGGTTATTCATGTTTTCCTCTATGTCTAATTCCAGATAACTATAATCTTATCTCTGCGTTGATAAATTACATTTGCAAGCTTCATTTACCTTTTGTAGCTAGCCATTCATATATGTTTATGTATGCATCTGCTGGTACAGTCAGTATTCTCCATCTATCCATTCAATTTATAAACTATTGAGCATTAGTGGACTAAAGCCTTGTCAAGATAAGTGTGTTCATGCATATTTAGAGTGAAAATAGAGTTGAGATAGTCATATGACTTGATCTAAACCTTAATCCATTCCAATAGTTGAGAGAACAATATTGAAAATTTATATGTTAGTAGGCATCTTCGAGTTACAACCTAGGACAGTTTCCTAGAGTGATAACAAGTCCAGGTTCCACACGCTCCCCATCATTATGTTGGGCATGCATGCGATAAGGGTAAAGTTAAGGTCAAACTATGAAGCCAAGGCTTCACTCACTGCTCCTCCTAAGGTCTTCTTTCTTGCCTTTTTCTTTGGCCACTTCATGGCATAATGCCTATATTCACGACAATGGAGGCATTTAATTTTTAACAAATCTTTCTCCTTTCTCCCTTGGTTGGATTCTGGTTTGGTTTGAGATTTATTCCCTTTTCCCTTCTTTCCCTTTCTGACCAATGCAAATTTTTCTTCATCCTTTCCTTTGGATGACGTCCCATCTCTAGTATTTTGCCTTATTTCCTCTTGTACCAAATTGTACCATAAGTGTTCCCAATTCGGTAGTTTCTCCCTCTAGTTTACTTAATCTTGATAGCTATAACAACTGTTGGGAAGGCCCAGAAGGGATATTCTTATAAATTCATCCTTTGAAATAGTAACACCAACTCCTTCAAGCTCATCACGAACTTGTGTGATCCTCCTCAAATATTGCAGGATAAATTCATTATTCTACATCTTGATATTTTAAAGTTTATCCTTGAGAACCAACTTTTTGTAGTCACTACTATTCTAGAACAGATTTTTTAGTGCCTACCACATTGCACAAGGATTTTCTTTCCCATGAATGTTGCTGACAACATGGTCCTATGCTCCCTCCAATATTATTATCCACACCCTCGCTACAACTTTCTTCCACTGAGCAAGGTTTTGGGCATCAGATTATGCTGGTTTTGTAACATCTCTCTTGATGTATTCTAACAATCCATTGTCATTGAATACCTCCTCCATGCAATCCTTCCAGTCAATGAAATTAGAGTTTCCTTCCAAGGCATACTCTAGCCTCAACCTATTGAAGGTCATATTTTTAGTTCTTAAGAGATCTTGCTACACTAAACTGTAAATTCGAACCTCCTTAGAAACAAATTCGAAATTCCCTCTCTAATGTGAATCCTTCTATGGTACGATGTAGAAATTATGGTGTAGATTTGCAACTTCTCATGAAGTTTTTTCAAAATCATAAGACACAAATCTACTATACTACTCTACAAAAGTTAATTCACAATTAAGAACAAAAAATTTAGACATGCAATAAGAAATAAAACGCATGCACATAATAATTTTCCTGGGGAAAGAAATCTTCTAATAACTCCAATGCCTTATTGCATCGATCTTATGAATATAGATGTATTACAATTGCTTTACTCAATTGTGCACAACTTGTAAGTGAATAAGCTATCTCTCTGCTCACTAAGAAGCTCAAACCCAAACATTGTCAATTTTTGCCTCTGCTTGAGCCCCTATTTCCTTATGCAAATCCTTGAGAAATTAGGCCCCTATTATTTATGTTTTTTTCCAAGACGGATTGTACAATTCCTAAGGTTGATCATGTGACTACATGCAACACCTGTACACTTAAGACTAGTCTACAACTAATGTTACACTACCTTGGAATCTCCACCATATATGGGGAACTCGAATTCTTTGCATTCACTAGCTATTTTGAGCTATTTGATCAATTAACTAGATGATCAGTGCACTTGACTAAAGCCCCACTGCACAACTTGCCTTACACTTGTTCCTCCAATTGTTAGAACTAGTTTAATTGAAAACAACTTGAGATAATTGACTTTCATTGCTACAAATTAGTAATCACACAATCTTAACTAAACTCTAACTCATCCAACTTGAATTAATTGAGTAAGATGGGTGACAAAAACCATGTCATACAAGCTAAGTGCATCCAAGTTGTCTGTTGATGTGGAAATTCAAATTGTCTCAATTTAATCAAGGAAAAATCAATTGAGAATTTCTTGCTGCATTTTTCAATAATCCTTCAGGTGAATCTAATCCATGTTGCCAATCTCACATAACAATGTGCTAATAACAACAACCAATGGATATAAGTAGTGTTCAAAATAAATAAAATATCGAAAACACATAGTAAAACACAATCGATGGAGACCCCGAGAAGTACTCCAACTATGTTACCACCTATTAACATTCATCGAAAGTGCCTCCATCACTCCTCTCACAACGCACACATTTGTTTTTGACCTCCATTGCTCTACTTCCCGAAGAACCCATCAATTGTGTAAAGATGAAATCGTTTACCTTTTTTACTAGCGCGTCACATTGAAAATTTTAAGACAAAATATTTATTTTGTCTTAAAAAATTGTCTTAAAATTTCCCTCCATCTAGTAGTGTCGAATGAAACGATATACAAGTTGTCTGTAATTGTAATAACTGAGATCAAAGGGAGAAAAGAGTAATTAATGTTTGGGAAATCTTACCAGGGAAAGCTTTCACATTCTTCAAAGTCGGCTACCCCCACAAATCGAAGAGCCGAACAAGTCGTTATCTTTTTATAAGGTAACATGAATGGAAAGTGAAATAGTAGCATTCATATAAGAACATAGTAGTAGCCCACAAGCTGATGGACTTAGGGTGCACTCTCAGAGTCAATTTTGTAGTTGTTAGATAATATTTTCTTAAATTGATATGTTTTTGTCTTAATTGTTAATTTCCTTAAATGAGTTTCATCTTAAGTGGCCATTGTCTTAAATATAAAGTTGTCTTAAAATATTTTTGTCTCAATCTGTTTTTGTCTTAAATATAAAGTTTTGTCTTAAACTATTTTTGTCTTAAAATAGAGTTTTGTCTTAAAATATTTTTGTCTCAAATTGTTTTTGTCTTAAAATTTTTTTTGTCTTAAACTATATTTTTCTTAAATATAATGTTTTGCCTTAAAATATTTTTGTTTTAAACTATTTTTGTCTTAAATTTAAAATTTTGTCTTAAAATATATTTGTCTTAAGTTGTTTTCGTGTTAAATATAAAGTATTGTCCTTAAAAAATTTTTGTCTCAAACTGTTTTTGACTTAAATTTCATATTTAAGACAATTCAATTGATATTAAATTTAAATGTAAAATAATTAAAATAAAAAGTGACTTTTTAAGACAAAAATGTCTTAAAAGTGCTCTTGGTGTAGTAGTGCGCTGTCAATGTTATTCAAATTGCGAGTGGGTTGAAAATTAAACATTTCTAACATATCTACTTTACTTGTGGCTGAACAAATTTGGAAAATTGTATAATCCTTAGGCTTAGTCTATTAATATATATTGACATTATGAGTGAGAGAAGAGATATTGAAATAATGGAGACAGGTTTTTGGATTTAAGGTTTCGAAGCTTGCACTGTAGTTGTTGTTATAGTAGTTGTGGAAATTATAAGAATTGCACGGTGGAAGCCTCTACAAATACAAAAGCATTTCGAATCACAGGGAATAGGAGGCCGGTGGTATAAGCTAATTCATGGAAATGTCAAAGAGATGATGAAAATGGCGCAGCGAGTTTTCAAAATGTGGGTTTATCCCATGATATTCTCGCTCGAGTTCTTCCATTCTACAACGAATGGATGAAGTCCTACGGAGAAGTATTGTTGTTCCTTATAATGTCTATTTTCTGGTATTTACGAAGTATGAAATTATAGTTGATTAGGTACCTATTGTTTTTTCTATACAGGTAGAACTTTTCTTATATGCTTTGGCCCTATTGCAAGACTAACTATTACAGACCCTGAGCTAATGAAGGAGATATTCTAATTCAAGCATGTGATTATGAAAAAGCAGAGCCTCATACTATTTTAAAGAACTTGGAAGGCGGTGGACTTCGAAATTTGAAAGGGGAGAATTTGGTGCAGCATAGAAGAATCATAAATCCTGCTTTTTCCACAAAGAACTTGAGAGTAACATACTCAAATGATTTTTTTTCTTAAATTTGATCTGAAGCTATCCAGTTTAATTAAACATCTAAAATGAATATAATCTTCTATGTTGCATACGCTTATCTATGTGCATAACAGGGATTGATCCCTGTCATTACCAGGAGTGCCACAAATATGCTAAACAAATGGAAAAGTTACACTGAAGCAGGGGTAAGTGAGATAGACATTTGTGAGAAGTTTGAGAATGCTAGTGTAGATATCATTGCACTAACATCTTTTGGCACCAGCTACAAGGAAAATGCGTTTTTCAAATGCAATCTGAACAATTCATATTTGCCGCCGAAGCTTTACAAATTTTTTCTTGATAAATTTGTCATATTTTACACTCATATGAAATATTTTTTTGGGGGCTGATATCAAATCTTTTGCCACTACTATCATATTCGAATACATAATAGTGGAAAAACATTTTTATTGGTCTATTATTGAATTTATTTTTATTTTCTCAACATTCTAATTTGAGAAAATTGAAGCCAACTTTTCAGTTTATCAGACTCTTTTTTCATTTTTTTGATGTAATAGAAGCACATTGTTGATTGCAGATTCTATGAATATCCTAGAATATGATGGAAATGATAGAGAATACATATGAAAACATAAACAAAACTAATAAACAAAAATAAGAGAAGTCTGATTCTCAATCCATGCACTAAACTTTCAACAAAAATAAGAGAAGTTTGATTCTTAATCCATGAGCTGAACTCTCATTGGAAACTCATATATTCATAGGAGCAATGAATACATTATTATATAGCCCACATATTTCTAATTTCATTATCCATTATCTGACTAATCTATTGTCCCTAATAATTTGCTAAATGATCATTGACTACATCTCTAAATTTGTTGCCCTAATTCTGATAACTCAGAACACAAATTTGATGGCTAATTTGTCAGCAATTACATAGCTTTATTTTAAGAATTATCCTCAAAATTCCCCCTTAATGCTTAATGAGGTGATTCCAAGCATATCCCTTAAATATTCAAACATCCCTTTAGGTAGTTCTTTGGTAAATATATCTGCAAGTTGTTCATTTGTTTTACAAAACTTTATTTGAATTTCTTCTTTTGCCACATAGTCTCTTATGAAATGATATTTGATATCAATGTGTTTGGTGTGATTATGAAACACTAGATTTTTAGTTATGGAAATGGTAGACAAGTTATCATAGTAAATAGTTGTGGCAACTTTTGGTTCTTGTTTTAGATCTAACAATACTTTCTTCAACCAAATTGATTCACATGTTGCTCTTGCTGCTACAATATAATCTGAGTCTGTAGAAGACAATGAAATAGTCAGTTGCTTCTTTGAACAACATAATATTGCACCTGATCCAAGGATAAATACATAAACTGAAGTGCTTTTTTTCATTAAAAGATCCAACCCAATCACTATCTATATAACCAACCAACACAAAATTATTTGATGAAGTATACCAAATTCCATAATTTCTTGTTCCACAGACATACCTTAAAATTCTTTTTGCTGCTCGAAACTGAATCTTACTTGGACTTTGCATGAATCTGGAAATCAAGCCTATTGCATGCATAATATCATGTCTAGTGGTAGTAAGTTACAAAAGACTTCCTACCAAACTGCTATAGGATTGAGCATCTACCTTTTCAGCTCCATCTTCTATAGAAAAATTTTCATTTGTGTTCATGAGTGTGCTCATGGGTTTAAAATTTCCCATTTTCCATTTTTTAAGAAGATTTGAAACATATTTTTCTTGTGAAATAAAAATTCTATCATTCATCTATGTCACTTCCATGCCAATAAAGTAATGGAGAAAACCCAAATCAGTCATTTCAAATTCAGTCATCATAGCCTCCATGAAGTCTTCCACTAACAAATCACTTGAAGATCTGTATGTCAAGTCATCTACATATAAGCAAACAATCATTTTATCATTACCATTTGACTTGATATGTAATGTGTGCTAATTTTCACTTCTATTAAACCCTTTTTTCAAAAAAAAAAGTGTCAATTTTGTTGTACCATGCTCTTGGAGCTTGTTTAAGCCCACAAAGAGCCTTTTTTAGTTTGTACACTATGTGTTCATTTTCTTCTTCATATCCTTGGGGCTGGTGAAAATATATATCTTCATTCAACTCACCATTTAGAAAGGATGATTTAACATCAAATTGATAAACTAACCATTTATATTGTGCTACCAATGCGAAAACATTTATGATTTTATCAAATCTTGCAATAGGAGCATATGTTTTATTGTAGTCAATACCTGGTTGTTGAGCATAACCCCTTGTTACTAACCTTGCTTTGTGCCTTTGTATTGATACATCAGCTACATACTTAGTTTTATATAACCATTTCACCCCAATGACTTATTTTTCAGTAGGAGGATCCACAAGCTCCCATGTTGCATTCTTTTTAATTGTTGCCATCTCTTCATCCATTGCTTTGCACCAAAATAAAACTTTTACTACATATTCAAAACATCTCGGTTCTGCTTCAAACTGAGACATCAAAGTAAAATTAGTATAACCATAAGTTTCATTTAAATATTTTGTCCTTTTTGGAGGAGGACTTGGACTTGAACCAAGACTTGAAGTAACAAAAGATGATGGAGTGGATGTGGCCTCTGAAGTATTTTGATTACTGGATGGATTTATAGAAACAAAAGATTCATCTTCTTGTACAACAATACTTGGAGTGTGTTTTTGCACATTACGATTCCACTGCCATTCTTCTTTCTCATTGAATAACACATCATGACTAATCATTAATTTTTTAGTTTCTGGATTGTACAATCTATAACCTTTGGTTTCCTCAGAATATCCAATAAAAATGTGTTTCACACATTTATCATCCAGTTTTCTTCTCTTTTCAGTAGGAACATGAGCATAGGCAATGCAACCAAAGACTCTTAAATGAGAAATATTGGGTTTTCTTCCACAACATGCTTCATAAGGGGTAATATTTTGCACACTTCTTGCTGGGCATCTATTGAGCAAATAAACAGATGTAGCTACAGCTTCAACCCAAAAAATGTCTGGGAGGATTTTACCTTTCATCATGTCCTAACCATCTCAACAATTGTACTATTCTTACGTTCAATAATGCCATTCTGTTGTGGAGTATAACTAATTGTCAATTCCCTTTGAATGCCATTCATTTTACAATAAGAGTCAAAATTACTAGAAGTTAATTCTCCCCCTCTATCTGTTTTTAATGTTTCTAGATAATAACCACTTTAACTTTCCACGAGAGCTTTAAATTTTTGAAATATGATAAATGCATCTGATTTTTCTTTAATTAAATATACCCATGTTCTTCTACTAAAATCATCCAAAAAATAATGAAATACTTATTTTTGTTGAGATACAAGGTTTGCATAGGACCACATATATCTGCATACACTAGTTCTAATGGTTTACTTGCTCTCCATCATTTTCCTACTGGAAATGAATCTCTATGTTTCTTACCAAGTGTACACCCTTCACATACTTTATCAGTAGAACCAATAAGTGGTAACCATTTGACCATTTTCTTGTTATATAAAAATTGCAAGCCTTTCATATTCAAATGTCCATACCTTATGTGCCATAGCCATGAGCTATCATCATAAGCAACATTTTAATGTTGTACTTGCTTCACAAGGGAGATTGAAAGCAAAAATTTGATTTTGCAGCATATTAGTCTTAACAATAATTTTACTGTGATCATTTTTATCATAGATTATGCATTGTTTTTCCTTGAAAACAATTAAATATCCCTTTTCGAGGAGCTGTCCCACACTCAACAATTATGTGCTAGACCAACAACATATAAAACATCATTAATGTGCTTTGGTTTTCCTTGTTTTGTCTTCACATCAATTGTTCCATTACCTTTAGCTTCAACTCACTTTCCATCTCCCAATAGTACACCATATTTTGTAGATTCATATATCTCTACAAAGCCATCTTTGTTTCCTGTCATGTGATTGCTGCAACCACTATCCATAAGCCACACCTCTTGGTAAACATTACTAGTTAAATCAGAAGCCAAGAATAAAGTGCCAACCTCTTCTTTTTATCCAGAAAAATTAGCTTGTTGTGCTTGTTTTTTCCAAGAATTTCTTTCGTAATGAAAAAATATTTTACAATAAAAATACTAAACTTGGGATTTATTAAATATTTTACCTCCATCACTATCGTAATTACCACTTCCTTTATTGTATGAAGAAAAAAATCTTCCTCAACCTCTGCCTCCTCTTTATGTTTGTCCTCTTCCTCTTCCTCTTCCAAAAGTGTTCTGGCTTTCCTCATGAGAGGAACCAATTTTGTCTTTAAAAATATTTCCTCTTGCTTCAAAAGCTTGCTCAATAGATATTTCAGAAGACCTATTGATTCTTTGCTCATGAGATTGAAGAGACACAATTTTCTCAACAATTTTTTGATATTTTAAATCTTCTCCATAAGACCTAATTTCATTCACTATACCCATAACTTTATAGTTTTGCATGCACAAGGTTTCAAATTCTCTTCTTAATGATTGCAACTTAGCAATTTTTACCTTATGACTTCCTTGATATGCTTGTTGCAAAGCATCCCATGCCTCTTTTGATTTTGTTACTATTTTGGAGAATTTGGTATCTACGAATAAATACTAATTCCCTAGATAAGTAGTTGTATCTAGAACAACTGTTTAAAGTGTTTCAGACTTTTTCTATAAGCAATAGATACGATGAGAAGATAATAAGACCTACTCGTAGCTCCGCTTTCCTCTCGTCTCCCTTGTATCGACCCTGTCACTTATTCCCGTACTTAATACACTGGAGAAGTATCCTGTAAACATAATAGAAAACAAAGAACTGATCAAAGCACGCGATCTATTGAATACAAGTGAAAGGAATTAGATACAATTCACACACATAAGCATTATGAAACAATACAAACATATGGGAAAAAGGTTCAAACACTTTATTAGATAGAAGAAGGAATTACAACAATTGGTGTCTAATTCAAAGTCATTCCTGCAACTTGGATCCCATCCACATCACATCAAAATCTTGACAAAATTGTAGCATTACAATACTTGCTTCAAATTCAAATCTCATAGCAGCATTATCTCCTTACAATTCAACATAATTCGGCCCGTCGTCACTTAGATGAGTGGCCAATTTATGGGAATATGAAGGATGTTTTGTCATAAATGGTGTCATTGAATGGCCTTCCATACTTGGAATGCGTTCCATGGAGGAAGGGATGAGAGGATAGGATGCACCTTAGCTCATTCCTTATCCATTTTCGAGCTCATAGGAGTTGATAAGTGAGGGAACCTTCTAGATGACTCCAAAAGATAAGAATATTCCCCAAACCCTATGTGAATTTTGTTCATTCTCTGCCAGCGTAGGTGGAAGGAATCCTAAGTGCTCTACAAAGCACCTTGGCAGAGGAATAAACTTCTTTGCAATGCACCTTTACAAGGGCTTACATGCACTGGTCCCTCTAGAGGCTGTTTTTGGATGTCTTCAAGTCATGAAACTTTCTGGGAAGGAGGTATTCAAAAGGGTGACTTGTTTAGGGCATGAAGCAACTGAAATTAGGGTTTGATGAACCCTAAAACACTGATATGGATGTTGGGATTTGATGTGCCCAAATGAATCTGGAACAACTGCCCCCTAAAGCATGAAGTCGGAGAAATGCCAATGTCGAATGAAATGCTTTATGATGTCATAAGGAGGTATTAAAGTGGAAGGTGACCTACATCAATTACAATACATATATCATGATATTTTATTTTCCATGAATTTCTGAGGGAAGTCATAGCTATGCTCAGCTTATAAACTTTCATTACATGTACATAAACAATCATCTACAGATATAGACCCATGATTGGAATGACCATCAGTTTAAAGCCATTGTACATATGATTTAGTACTCCTAAAATCGTAGCTAGGATGGATGAAAGTAGATCCAGGGTCTTCTATCTCATTCAATCGTTCACTCAAGTACGAGTCTAACCATGTTAATATGTGATCTGAAGTCAAACATGGGAAGACACAATCTGATTACCAGCCAATAATGTAAGTTGTTAACAAATGTGAGAGAAATCATCGATAATGATAATGATCCTCAAGGTACCATGGTACATTCTGCATGGTGTGAATAGATGTTTTGATGTCTAACACCATACAAAGTATTTCGGTTTAAGGCCATTGATGTATGCCTATCACCAGTGGTGAGAAACCTGCCATTGATACATGCAAACCTCAGGGTACTGAAAGGGTCTTTCTAAGTCAACTTCTTAGATAAGGATCTGATGTCGACAAGAAGTGACCTGTCCCAGGAGGGCCTTGATATATCCCACGTCAACAACACAAATGAGTGTAGTGATTTTAGAGATGGAATTTGACTGACGACACAAGGTTCAAGAATGGTGATCGTGAAAATGAAGTTTTATGGTATTGCAAAGGATGAATTTTAACTGAATGAACTCTCTTGAACATATCAGCGACACCGAATGAATTGGTAGAAATGGCCCAAAACCAAGGTAATGGATGGTGTGATAGACCATAGGTATGATAACCATCAAGCAGATAACCTAGCCCAAATCGTCATCAACATGAAGTGAAAGTGTCATGTTTAAGAGCGACCTGCTACCATAAAGTGGTTTTCCCCTTTTTCCATTTTCCTCAATAATTGTTGACCAATACCTCTTTATTTTTTATCAATATTGAGGAGGATAACATATTCTTGTTGTATAATTCCACCCTTCAGGTGAATCCATCGCTATTTGATTTTTTAACAAGTCTAGCGAAGGTGAAACTAGGTCTTGTCTAGATGGACAAGTTTGTTGGTATTTGATGTTTTAACGAGTTTAACGACAAAGATACGTTGGTCCTTTTCATGTTTAGAGAGTTTGAAAAGGGAAAAAAAGAAAAATCCACAAGTTATTTTTCGTAAAGTAATCTCCTAGGCTCAAAAAAGTGTAAAATAATACAAGAGAGATATTGTTTCCAATCCGTTAACAAGCTGGAAAGGACAAGTGCTTGGCAATATTTTCATGTTTAGAGAGTCTGAAAAGAGCTTAAAGAGAAATCCACTTTGAGGAACGAGTGATGTCCAGGATAACAACTCCTTCCAGTGATGTTGGAACTTCTCAAAACATGTTGATTTATGTGAAGAGGTTGGCTAATAAGACCACTCATTGCAACTCTTCCTCAAAAAGGGTAAAACAACAAAGTGAAAGCATATGATCGGCCAAAGGGATGGTGGTGATGGGATGAAAACGACCAAGGCTCATCTGATGAAAGAGGCTGATAGAATGGCAATCACGACGGTTAAAAATGAAAACGGGTTCATTTTTACACAATCTTGAACCATAGGGAACTATGCTTGGATTTAGTTTAATTTTTACAAAAGCTTAAAATGAAGAACTATGCTTGAATTCAGTTTCATTTTTAGACAAGCTTAAAACGAAGAACTATGCTTGAATTCAATTCCATTTTTATAGAACCTTGAAATGAAAAACTATGCTTAAATTCATTTTCATTTTTACACAAGCTTGAAATGAAAAACTATGCTTGAGATTGGTTTACATGCCCCCAGCATGATCAAAGGAAGATTCTCCTATAACGAGATCGAAGTTGCTGTGGTGAAGCAAGACAGTTATCCAACACCCTTCTGGCTTCATCCAGATAGGGACAAAGGTAAATGTCTTGGGTTGTGTTATATTCTTTCCATGACTAGCCCACGTAGTCAACCAGAGCGTTAGAAGGGGGGTGGAGCCCCCGCTTCGTTTCACCAATTGTGTAGAGGGGGGAGTCATAGGGGGTTTGAGGGCTGGTGGGCTCCAGTATTGTAGCAATATTGCTGCAACTCCTGGGACTCCATTCTTCACTTTATAGCAACCCGATAGTTCGTAACAAATTAGGAAGCGATGGTGCTATATGCACAAGTACTAGCTCTTGCCGCAGTTGCCACTTGGTCAGCTGGCACAAGTCTGCTAGGGGCTTAAGGAAACTTCTATGAGCTCTGAGAAGAAGCTTTTTAACTGATGGATGAAAGCTAACTCAAAGGAAACTAATCTACTTGCAGAAAGAAACTGAAATGCTGAATAGGAAATGCAAACCCTAGTCAAACCCTAATTTTACCAGCTAGCCCTACTGACGCGAAAAAGAGGATGCAAGATATTGAAAGAGATTCCATTAATTCTAGGAAGGTAAAATAAATGTGTCTAAGCTACTTCTATCCGAAGAGAACATCTTTTTGTATTTTTGGTTAAGTTGTCAGATTTAGCATGCATGTGCTTTCACTGTTTTTTTTTTTACTGTGCAGAGGTCGATCGGTGAGAGGAAATGGTTGCAGGAGGTTGGGAAGGTTTAGATAGGGCCTAAGGGGTCCCTAGCACCCTTCCTAAGACTTTCATAGAGTTTTGCATTCAGGAAACCACTTTCGTGAGCTTCTACAGGAAGTCTGCAGGGGTTCTACACGATGTTCTGGAATTTCTACAAGATGTCTGTAATTTTCTACAAGATGTTCAGAAATGGGATTTTGGAGAATTGATGGAGGGAAAAAGGTGGAGGAATGAGTATGGAGGTGAGACAGGGGTGTGGTGAGGTTCAGGACTTGGTTGATGGAGTTGAGGAGTGGCACAGATGGTTAGATTTGTTCGAGGGATGAAGCGATGTTGCACAAGAAGATGAGAATCATGGAAAAGTAAGCGAATGAGGCAAACGTAAGGTAAGGGTTCTAAGTGAAGGATGGAGCAAGTGGAGTTGATGGAGTATGGGCAGATAAAGAAGGATAATAGTTGCTCTGCAAGTCGTTTTTCAAACTATACAATCAAACACTTGGAAAATCAAAGACCTAGTTACGTTAGTCTATTCTGACCTAGATAATAGCAAGGAAATGGAACAGAAGTTTATTTGCAATGAGATCGATGAAATAGCAATGAAACTAAGTAATCATAACCCTAAGCATGCAATCAAAATTGATATCAAGTTCGGAAACTAAGAATCGAACACTACTAATTGCACGGTGAAGCAAAACAATGTTTTTGTTGGCAGCAATGTCACCTTTGTCCCAGCTCACGATCCCACTGAGGGAAAGTTGAGATCAGAGGTGCTTGATGGCCTTTTTCTGGAGATCTTCCCTGTTACTAATCTATCAACTAAATTTGAACATAAAAATCCTATCTAATCATCAACCATTACCTATGTAACCAGCAACATGTGGATCTACTTAACAGAAATTATTTTACAAAGACATAAAAACAAATAACAGTACATGAAGGAAGCCTTAGCACTTGGGTTGGGCCCAACCCCAAGAGCTACAGGCTCCTAAAGAAACTTAGAACTGATGCCAAATAAAGTTGCTTTCCATTACTAAAAAATAACCATGTTCATAGGAAAGTTACACAAGAGCTGAGAAAATAGCAGCACCTTAGTGCAAAATAACAACAGTCCAAAAAGTAAACTACGAAGGATGAAAGCCTTCCTATTTATGCCTACGAGGACCTCAACAGCCCTCCTTAATTCAAGGGGCTCAGCTGCTCCATCTGCCAGTAAACAATCACTCTTCACCAAGCTACTTGGCTGCCTTTAGGATTCGTTTTGGTGGCCTGCTGAGCTCCGAGTTGAGGGTGGAGATTTCGAGGAAGGGAAATTTAATGCCAGAGACATCCTCCCTACAAATCCTCACGCTTGTTCCTTCATGCTTGGTTGTCATCTAGCTCATAATTGCTTGGATTTGTTCCAAAATTTGTCCAAAAACTTGAAATAACCACGTAGTAGCCTTCTTGGTAAAGTGACCACCCTCATTCGTGCAACTAACATAAACATACTCAAAAAACATGCATGAACTATGAAAAATGATGGATTGAGCAAGAACAATTAGGCAAAATGAGCCCAATAAGTTACCAATTCCGGGGCTCATATTCACCCCCTGTTAAATGGGTTGCTCGTCCTCGAGAAACTAATCCAGCTCATCATCCTTGATAGCCTTGACTACCTCCGTCACGTCCCAGGCTTCTGTAGTGAAATCTTCTTCACGGTGATGAAACGCTGTTTTGCTTTCCACTTCTTCCCACTGCATGTGTTCCTCCTCTTCCTTGACTCCTTCTAGCAGCCCCAAAAGCGAGGGAGGACTAAATTTTAGGCCGATCCAATTGGCCTAAAGATTCTTCATGGACTGTTTATAGAGGGGTACTCTTGCCAAGGCCTCTGCCATCCTTGTTGGGGTGTGGTATTCTCTAATCTTTAGGCTATGGGGCAGTGTGTTCCACCTCTGGGTGTAGGCATGAATACAGTCATCCCCCAACAGCCTCTCCATGTCCTCAAAATGGGCTATGCCTTGGGCTTGACAGCCAATGTAATCTAGTAGGGCCCAGGAGTTATTTGCCAAGTGCTGGTGGGCATATATCAGTGCTGAGGGATCCTCCGACTCTATGCTTATCATTAGTGGTTCGTTCAACTCCCTGTCCATAACATTTCGGACCTCTGCTGCTCTCTTTTCTTCATGATTTAGCCAAGAGGCCATGGCCATAGGTTGCACGTCTCCTAGCACAACATTGGGGTCCCATGAGTTCATGTTGGGAAGGGCCAGGTTGTGTAGGTAAAACTCTGATAGCTTTGCCTTATCCTCTGATGAGCTGTTGTCACATAAAGCCATGAATTGGTGGTAGTTTTGGAATGGAGTAATGCCCCTTTGGGCCAAAGTGTTGATCTGGAACTGCAATCATTGTTCCTTGAGGTATAAGGCATATGTTTTGGCAAGTTGTCTACACTGTATTGCCTCCTCTGCCCAGCTGTCCATGTAGGCCAGTTGGGCCTCCTTTTCTTGCACCTGTTGCCTTAGAGATTGTATCTCTTGTGCTGATTGCAGTTCCTTTTCCTGTAGCTGTCTGGTCAGTGCCTCTATTTCAGCTTGCAACCCATCTCTCTTTCATTGTTCATCAGTGGTTTCTTTGTCTAATGTGGGCTCCTCCTACTTCTACTCTTCTTCCAAGGTGTGGGGCCTATCTCCCATAAAGCGTCCCTGTGATTGTAGCTATTGTTTGAGCAGCTCATTTTCTTCTTGTAGCTTGGCCCACTGGCTGCTTTCTATATGTCGTACCAAAGCCAATTCTTTCCTTGCCTTCTTGAGTTGTTCCTCCAAGGGACCCTTGGACTTGGCAATTTTCATCCATGTGTGGGTCCTTACTCTCTCTTCCTCCAGTGCAAAGAAGAGTCGCACTGCAAATTTTTGGGGGATTATCCTTCCCACCTCTAGCAAGTTATAGTAAGATCCCAGGTTGGGTTGGGGGCTTGGTTCCTCAATTTTCTTAGACTTTTCCTCCTCCTAGGATGATGTGGCTACCTTTTCTTCCAGCTCTTCGGTCTCCTTTAGCCTAGCCATCATTTCCTGTAGAATTGTTTCGGCATCCTGTAGAGAGGATTTTGTGTCCAACATTTTAACCTTTTCCTTCTAGGTGGACATCTTCGGCCTTCCGTGTTCATAGATGATGGATGCCTTTAGAGGAGATCTTTCCTACTATTTCATTGCGGTGTCCACAATTGTAATTTGTTCTTTTGACTGTGACTAGGGTCTGCCAGTCTTTATGCGCATGCTTCTTCTTGCTTTAAAATACATAGAAGGCTCCCTTTTCCTCTTCCTTTATGCTCTGGGGTTGTGCTTAAGGCAGCCAACACTGTTGTTGCCTCTATGGCCAAAATCTTAGAGGACTTCTCCTTCTTCTGCTCTGTTTTTGGGCTTCCTGTAGAAGTTGTTCCCAGACTTCCTATAGAAGCTATTTCCAGACTTCCTGTAGGAACTATTGCGGCCTGCTTAGTTGAATGGGTCTTTCCTTTTAACTCTTCGTTGGTTTCCTTGGTTGTGCCCTTCCTTGGTTGGGATTTTTCAGTCCTTTTCATTCTATCCTGTAGTTTTTTCTCCCTGGGTGTTTGTGCTATTGGTATTTCCATAGTTTTAGGTTCAGCATCTTGGTCGTTTTCTTGTTTCCCTTCTTGTTCTTTATGTGGTGGTTTGTCTGTTGCCTCATTGTGTTCCCTTTCTTTATGGCTGGATGAGGTGAGTTCCTCGGCCAGAATCCTTATATCGTCACCTCTGGTCATGTTGTGGAAAATTTCCCAAGAGACGGGGACAGTGCAAGTATGGAGGGCATCTTCCACTAGGAACTTGATGAGCCCATGATGGGCTACCTGATCCGGTGTCCCTTCCCTCAATTTTGTGCCACATTCAATCAACGATTGCAAGAGAAAGTAGGGGATTCTTAACTTCTGCTCTAGGGCTAAATCCAACCCATGTATTAGTTCTTTTAGCAACCAGAAGTGATAGCCATAAACAATACTGAACCGCCCCTCATAGGTAATGTATTTCATAATTTGGAGACTAGCTTCGCTCCACAGAGGATGTAAACTGACCCTCCTTACCCCGTTCTGACCTTCTGCAAACTGTTCGTCTAGTAGGAAGAATTCTTTCTTGGCTTTTTGGGCTAGTGCTCTCTCCTCTTTGCTCCAGGGTACCCCTAATGGCAGACCACTGACCTAATTAATGAGTTCAGGGGTAAGCTGCAGGTTCAACCCTCTGAAATTTACAATGGCCAGTGTTTTTGATTTAGGTTGCAGAGACATCAGGAATTCCTCTGTCATTTCATCATCATGCCCCTAGATTTTATCACAGAAGGTCATCCAATTGGCACAGGTGAAGAGGTCCACTACTGTGGGATGTTCACATAATTTTCTGGAATCTGAGGGTTCCTTTCTGATAAACCCTCCTGGCATGGTGAGAGTGTTCGGTTTAAATGCTCTGAGAAGAAGGGGAGTGTTGTTTTATGTGCTTTCCTCATTTGAACTTTGAGAAAGGATCTCTCAGGTGTTTATATTTTAACTCTGCACCAACTCCCTGGTTATAATGCTTTTGTTGCCCAAACTCGACTATCTGTGTATGGAGGGGGGAGTTTTGTTTCCACAGACAGGGTACAACACTTCAATTTTTTCTTCCAGCATACGTGAAACTCAAATTTTTATAAACAGTCTAGCCCTCTCAGTGCTTTATCATTTCTACAGGAGAAATTTTCACAGGAACCTCGAAGGAGAATGTTGACGCAGGACTGTCTGAGAAATTCCATGTAATTACACAGGAAAACTGCTATTCTTGACCCACAAGCAGACTTGTTTCTAATACCCCTACTTCAGATAGTTCAGTTTACCACCTTTTGAAATATACAATGCAGGGAAACTGTTTTTCGAGCCTACCTCTCCCGGAACTTCAAATTTGTTGAAGGAAAGCTCAAGTTTCTCTGCTCTAGGGGCTGTGTTGTACTTCCTGTAGAACTTCTTCCTGTAGGATGCTTGCCAACTTCTGTAGGATGCAACTGCACTTCTGAACGAGCTCGGGATGCGGGAGAACTTCAAAACAGGTCGGAAATCTTGGAGGAGGATGACGGGTTAATGTATTGTGGAAGCAAATGATGAGTACTTCGGCCAGGACGTTGAAAATGTGAACAAACAGTGGATGTGCAAGCCTTTCAGCCAAGCATTTTGAACTGTGGCACAATTCGTGGTGAGAGGGTGAGGTGGCCGGACCGAACCGTTATCCATCGTCATGGTCATCATTCTCCTGTGTGTCCTTGGCCACCATTACCTACCCCTCTGCCATTAACCGCTTCCACCACTGTCAGTCTACCAATTTTCACCGACTGGAAACTCCACACGTGTCGGCTACACGGCTCGTTGGCGAGTCTCAACGTAACTTAGCTCGTTCGGCTCCCACAAAGTGGTGTAACTGGCTAAGGGTGGCTAGTTGACCGACCACTGAATTTGTTCAATCCAACCATTTTCACAGGCATGCAGTTTTCTTGAAATATGTTTTATGTAATTCACGAATAAGGTTAGACACTTACCTGCGTGGCCGTGGATGTGTTATACAGACTTTGGTCTTGGAACTACTCCCTCGCTTGCTATTGCCTCATGCACGGGTGCTAGAGCCCTTTTTTTATTTGTTGAAGCTGCATGCATAGCTTTGGAACCTGATATTTCAATGATAAACGCTGGATGCACAGGTTTTGTCTGATCTCAGCTGTCGAGGAGGTGTTCTCATTCAAGATGAACCATTTTTTCATGTCCCCCATGTGGATTTTAGCTGCCCCTACCTCCAGAGTATGTGCTCCAGAGGGATCAGCTGCTACAGGATTCCTGTAGGATATCCTGTAGCTGCTTCTCCTCCTGGGATGCCGGCTAAACAGGCAGGGTCATTTTGCGAACAAGGACTGGCTGCATTGATGAAGAGTCTAGATGGAGCTTGAAAATTTAGAGTGTGCGAGCCCTTGCTACTTGTTTTGTTACTTGGAAAAGTTTTTTTTTTCAATTTGAGGAAAACAGGGCTCTTTGTATAACTTTGCAGGACAGAGGTGTCAAGAGATAGAGCAGGGCGCCACATGGTGTTGGATTGCATAGAGGTGTGGCCTCAGGCCTAACAAACTGATCCCAACCATCATATTCCCTTTTAAAATTGAATTTGGCTCATCCAAAGGTTCTACAGGATGTTTCCTGTAGAAATTCAGGACTTCCTGTAGAAAATCCTGTAACTTCCTGTAGAAAAGCCTGCAACTTCTTGTAGAAAGCCCAGAACTTCCTGTAGGAGGCCCAATCTTGACCCGAATGTGACCAAATCCTAGGAGAGGTGAGTGGCCATGGAGGGGGTGCTTGAAAGGATGTCCTAGAGCCTGGTACGGACCCTGTCCTCATTTTGCGCGCCCCTCTTTTCTTGCAATGTATTTCCTGCAACCTGCAATTTTCACGGAGATTAGTCCTATTTTCTTTTTTTTTTAATTGTTGTTTTTATTTTTTATTTTGCTTTTCTTTTTCTTGTATTTTTTTCCGCGCTTTTTTTTATGAGATAGCTAGGGCGCCTCAATGAGGTTTTCACCCCTTTTGCTTTTCTTTTTCTTCTCCTTTTTTCCCTTTTTTTTTTTATGAGACAGCTAGGACGCCTCAATGAGGTTTTCACCCCTGCTATCTGCCCTGGGCACCTCAGAAAGGTTTCCACCCAAGGATCTTTTTATTCCACATTTTTTTATTTCTCTAGAGACATCTAGGGCACCTCCATGAGGTTTTCACCCTCACTGTCTACCTTGGGCGCCTCAGAAATGTTTTCACCCAAGGATGTTTTTATTTCTTTTTTTTTATGATCAAAGTGTGGGTGGAATAGGGGCAGAGCTCTGCTCCACTACCAGCACTAACTTTTCCAAAGTTTCAATGAACTCCTGCATCAAAAGAGGTTTCCTGTAGATTTTCAATAGATGCCCATTAACAACCATGGCGATGGCTTCTTCCTCAATGGTACTGATAAGGATTGAACCATTTTCATTACATTTCTCCAATGCACATGGTCCTAGCCATCTTGTTCTCAGCTTTCCTTTGAAATCCTTGTATCTTGAGTCATACAGCAACGCCCAAACTCCCGGTTGGAATTTCTTTTCATTGAGGTGCCGGTCATGCCATATCTTCCTCTGGAGTTGAACTACCTCTGAGTTGAGGAGGGCCTGAATTCTTTGTTCATCTAATCCATTTAGCTGCTGTAATATTTCACGTTGAGAATGGCTGAGATCTAAGTCCAGCTAAGCTGCCACCCTCAATGTGTTGTATTCAAACTCTATGGATAGAAAAGCTTTCTTCCCGTATACCAGCTCATAAGGTGTGAATCCTGTTGTAGTTTTCCAAGTGGTGTTTTAGGCCCAGGTGGCCTCAACAAGGCGATCTTCCCAATCCTTTCTGCTGCTACTCACCACCTTAGTCAGAATCTCCTCCAATGCTCTATTAGTGACTTCCAGCTACCCATTTTCTTGTGGATGATACGAGGTGGAAGTACTATGCTTGATCTTGTGATGAGCGAGAAGGTCTTCAATTAAGTTAGAGGCGAACTGGCTTCCTTGATCCGTGACTAACTCTCTTGGGTAGCCAAACTTGTAGAAGATATTTTCCCTTAAACAATTAGCTACTTTCTTTTCTGTCGTTGCCTTGATTGCCTTTGCTTCTGCCCACTTTGTCAGGTAGTCGGTGCACACAATGACGTAAGACCTTTGCTTTGAAGGAGGGTTGATAGGACCCACAAAATCCATGCCCCACTTCTCAAATGGTTCGAAGGTCACTTGAGGTTGGAGGGGCATTTCATCCCTTGGAGTCGGTTTCCCCATCCTCTGACATCATTCGCACTGGCGGATGTATCTTCTGACATCTTGATGAAGAGTAGGCCAATAGTAACTTGCCTGTACAATTTTGAAGGCAATCCTTTTTGTTGCAAAGTGGCCTCCATAGGGTCCATCGTGATAGGTTAGAAGGATGTCAAAGACTTCCTCTTCCCTAACAAAACGCCTCAAGATCTGATCTAGGCCAGATTTAAACAGGTTGCCCCTGATCCAAGTGAATGGGGCACTCTTCCTCATGATTTTGCTCTTCTCCTTTGAGGATAGATGCGGAGGGAACTATGTTGAGACCAAGTAGTTTTCTATATCAGCAAACCATGGGGAGAGTACTGAGATAGAAAACAAGTGTTCATCCAGCATCTGGCCATCCTCTGTCCCTTCCTCACCTGCAGGAAAATCCAATCTAGATAGGAAGTCAGCAACAACATTTTCCTTACCTGGCTTGTCAACAATAGTCAAATCAAATTTGCTGCAACAAAAGTAACCATCTAGTGATATGAGCATTCACATCAGGCTTCTTCATTAAATATCTAATTGCAGCATGATCCGTGTGTATGAATGTTTGATAACGAGTGATGTAGTGTCTGAAATTGTTGAGGGAATGGACTACGGCCAATAATTCTTTCTCGGTTACAGTATAGTTCATCTTTGCCTTGGATAGGTTATTGCTAACAAAGTATATCGCATACAAAAGTTTCTCCTCAACTTGTCCTAAGGCTGCCCCTATGGCTTTGTTCAAGGCATCATTGTGGATGTGGAAAGGTAGGGCCCAGTTTGGACCTATCAAGATCGAGGCGGACACCAACTTATCTTTCAACTCATCGAGAGCCCATAGGCAGTCATTAGTCCACTTAAACTCAACATCTTTCCCTAAGAGGCTAAACAATGGAAAAGTTAGCTTACTAAAATCCTTAATGAATCTTCTTTAATACCAGGCCAAGCTTAGAAATCTCTAAACATCTCTGACCTTTTGACGGGGTGGAACCTTTTGGATGATAGCGATCTTGTTAGGATCCACCTATAATCCTTGCTGAGAAATGGTATAACCTAGCATGGTCCCTTTAGTCATCAAGAATTCACATTTTTCAGGACTGAGGGATAGGTTCATCTCAATACACTTGGCTAAAACTTTTCCTAGGTTAATCAATGCTTCTTGGAAGTTGGACCCATAAGGAGTAAAGTCATCCATATAGATTTCCACCAAATCATGAACTAGATCAGCAAATATGCTTAATACTTCTCTCTGGAAAGTGGCAGGAGCATTGCACAACCCAAAGGGAAGGACTCGGTAGGCAAATGTAACCCATGGACAAGTGAAGGTGGTTTTATCTTGGTCTTCCAGGCTGATTTGGATCTGATTATACCCGCTAAACCCATATAGGAAAGAAAATAACTTCTTCCCTGCTAGTCCATCCAATACTTCATCTATGAAAGGCAAGGGGAGATGGTCCTTCTTGGTGGCTTTGTTAAGTTCTTGGTAATCTACACAGATTCTCCACTTCCCATTTTTCTTAGGCATAAGCACTAGAGGTGAGACCCACTCACTGTCAGAGATGGGGTAGATGAATCCTGCATCCAACAATTTTTGCAATTCTTCTTTGACGATGTCTTTAAGGGATGGATTCATTCTCCTCTGAGGCTGCCTAACTAGTTTACAATCCTCTTTAATGTAGATGTGATGGGTACATACCGATGGGTGGAATCCTTTCATCTCCTTATAGCTCCAAGTGAAAGCATCCAAATGGTTGTTCAATAAGCTACACAGGTTCTTCTCCTGGGAGGGAGATAGGGAAATGTTGATCTTTAAGGTTCTTTTAGGGCCAAATTCCACATTCTTAACTCTAGGATAGGTCAGATCAGTCACACAAAGGTCCACTAAAACACTGGCTTGGGTATCTTCCACCAATTCTTCTAACGAAAGTGAACCGGGAGGTGGGTTTTGAATCAAATTCTCAATCAAGTCATCCTCGGTTTGAGGGCCTCCCCTGGTGGCTTCGATTATGCACAAAGGTGCAGAGTACACCTCATCCTCATCTCGCTCTTCCAACCACAGTGGTAATTCATGTTGTAGAAGAGGTTGGGCAGGAGGATAGAGGACTAGTTGCTTAGACATAAGTCCATTCTTGATGGTCATGCTTCCAGCTCGACAACTGATGTAAGCATCTGTAGTAGCTAGCCAAGGCCTACCCAAAATGAGGGGGTATCCAGTAAGTTTTTCCTTTGGCTAAAGGACCAAGAAGTCCGCAAAGTACTCCCCATAGTCAACATAGACCAAGACATCTTCCACAATCCCTTTAGGAGTCACGGTGGAGCGGTATGCTAACTACAGCACTATCGAGGTCTTCCTCAAGGAACTCTGAAGGTTGAGTTTAAGCATAGTGTCCGTGGTCATCACATTAATGGCAGCCCCTAGATCAATCAAGATATGGGGGATTATGGTGCCATTGATGTAGACATCAACTACAGGACTCCCAGGGTCCAAATATTTTGGACAGATTACTTGCCCCAACATCAGATCGGACAGTTGTCCTATGACATTGATAGTCTGGGCATCTCTCTTGCGCCTGCCTGGGTGCCTGAAACACTTCTCCTTGATCAATTTGTTGTGTATCGGTACATATTTTATGGCCTAGAGAAGGGGTATTTTCAAACACAACTGCTTAAGTTCTCCCAGAAGCTCAGTCTCCTTTGGGTTTCGTTGCGTGGTTGCTACTAGTCACTCAGGAAAGGGTGGAATGGCCTTGGGTTCACTTTCCTATTTTTCTTCTTCATCCTAAGGGGAAGAAAGTGGGTGATCTGGAAGGACCTTCCCAGATCGTAGGTTGATCTCCTGGATCTCCACAACATAGGTAGGACACGTTATCTCCCCAGGGTATACTTGTTGGGCCTGTCTATTGTTGGGGTTCGGGTTCGGTTGGGCAGGCATCTGGGGTTATCTTGGAGGAGAAGGAGGTAATGGTTGTGGTTGAGTAGGTGGTGGAGTCAAAATTGTGGGAAGAGAGTTGTATTCGGGCCTCCACCCCTACTTAGGTGCATTCCACTGAGGCTGAGGTTGGACATGTGAGGGAAATGAATGAGCAGTAGGTTGAGTATGGTATTGAAATGGATAAGACCACGGAGGAGGTGCGGACCAAGAAGGATGAGTAGGGGGCCCCAAGAGGGTATGTGAGCAGATTGATTGGGGCCATAATAAACTTGGGATGTCTCTTGCATCCCCTGCTGGTAAGGTCTGGGCCCATGTGGCCTCCTTTGGTTGAGGAAGTAGAGAGGTTCAACGGTTGCCTCAGTCCCTAGGTACATGGCTTTAAATTCAAGTAAGGTTGGGCATTGGTTTGTGGGGTGGTCTTCCTCACAAATGAAGCATACCTCTACTGAGTGCAATGGACACTCATTCTTAGGGTGCTTCCTCGTACATCTAGGACAGAAAATGGCCAAAGCACTCTCAGCTTCCTCTCTCTTTTGTTGGATTTGGAAAGTATCAAGTTGCATGGCAATAGTCTGTCTCATCTCACTTTTGGGGTCTTCCATCTAGTTAGCAAACTCATCCTTGGAGAAGGTGGTGCTAGCTGAAAGTGGGTTCCCCTTTCCTCTTTTCTGGGCTGCCCTAGAATGGTTTCTAAACACAATCTTTATGTCCTCGTAAGGCAGTTGGTAGATGTCTCCTCCAGCCAGCAAATGGAGGGTATCTAGAAGGTCTTCAGGGACTCCTTGGAGCAGAACTAGCTTCAAAGGTTCAGGGTCAAGTGTGAAACTGGCCCGTTTATAACTAAGATGGAACCTTTCCTCGTAGTCTTCTAAAGACTCATCATTTCCCATGGTCATTTGAAAGATCTCTCCCTTTGCTTCATTTGACCTACAATAGTCTCGGTATTTGTTGTTAAAGGCTTGCTGCATCTAAGCCCAAGTAGTGATACTATTTCGAGGTAACCCCATGAACCAGCGTACTGCTGCATCCTTGAGAGTAGAGGGAAAGAGTTTTAGCTTTTTCTTGTCTTCGGCATAGTCATAAGTTCGACATAGGACATCAAACTCAAACAGGAAGGTATCAGGGTCTTCAGTGGTCAATCCATGGAAGTGAGGTAAGGCTGAGGGACTTATGTTTTTCATTTCATGTCCCCATTGGTCTCTCGGACGGGAAAGGCACCTTCTATTCTCTCGTTATCTCCTATATTTTTTCTGTGTTCAGCCACGGTCTCAAGAGGAATGTTCTCTTGCTCTTCTTCTATTATAGGATCTTCATATATCTCAAGGGGTTCACCTATAGGTTCTTCTGGATCACAGCCACTAAAGAAGAGAGAAGGGTGACTGAGTGATGTGGTGGGGGTGTTGGGTAAGAATTTTCCAATATTGTCTCTATTCCTACGAGGCCTGAAATGAAAGACTTTTTTTTTTTTTTTTTTTTTTTTTTTTTTTTTTTTTTTTCTGCTTGTACCTAAAAAACTAAAAATAGATTGAATTTCAACTAACTAAAATCTATCTTGCTGAAATGAAAATGCAGAATTGAAATGAAAGCATGAAAGAGCTAATCTATTTTGCTGAAATGAAAATGCGGAATTGAAATGAAAGCAGGAAAGAACTAATCCATTTTGCTGAAATGAAAATGCGGAATTGAAATGAAAGCAACAAAGAACTAATCTATTTTTCTGAAATGAAATTGCAGGAATGAAATTCTAGGCTACGCTTGTGAAATTGAAATTGCGGAATTGAAATGCTACTCTACGCTTGCAGAATTGAAATGCTAGTCTAGGAAAGCAGGAAATGTCTAGTCTATTTTTGCGCAAATGAAATTGCAGAATGGAAATGAAATAAACTACTGAGCAGAAGGTTGTGGTAGAAAATAGAAGAAAAGCAACAATCACGAATACTCTGACACTTCCCCAGCAACAGTGCCAAAAAGAATGGTGGGCTCCAGTATTGCAGCAATATTGCTGTAACTCTTGGGACTCCCTTCTTTACTTTATATCAACCCTGTAGTTCGTAACAAACTTGGAAGCGATGGTGCTGTATGCACAAGTACTAGCTCTTGCCGCAACTGTCAATTGGTCAGCTAGCACAAGTCCACTAGGTGCTTAAGCCAACTTCTATGAGCTCTGAGAAGAAGCTTTTTTACTGATAGATGAAAGCTAACTCAAAGTAAGCTAATCTACTTGCAGAAAGAAACTGAAACGGTGAATAGGAAATGCAAACCCTAGTCAAACACTAATTTTACCAGCTAGCCCTACTGATGCGAAAAAGAAGATGCAAGCTATTGAAAGAGATTCCATTACTTCTGGGAAGGTAAAATACATGTGTCTAAGTTACTTCTATCCGAAGAAAACATATTTTTGTATTTTTGGTTAAGTTGTCAGATTTATCATGCATGTTCTTTCACTGTTTTTATTTTTACTCTGCATAGGTGGATCAGTGAGAGGAAATGCTTGCAGGAGGTTGGGAAGGTTCAGAGAGGGCCTAAGGGGTCCCTAGCACCCTTCCTAAGAGTTTCACAGAGTTTGGGTTTCAGGAAACGGCTTTTGTGAGCCTCTACAGGAAGTCTGCAAGGGTTCTACGGGATGTTCTGGAATTTCTACAGGATGTATGTAATTTTCTACAGGATGTTCAGAAATGGGATTTTGGAGAATTGATGGAGAGAAAAAGGTGGAGGAATGACTATGGAGGTGAGATAGGGGTGTGGTGAGGTTCAGGACTTGGTGGATGGAGTTGAGGAGTGGCGCGGATGGTTAGATTTGTTCAAGGAGGGATGAAGCGATGTTGCACAAGAAGATGAAAATCATGGCAAAGTAAGTGAATGAGGGAAACATAAGGTAAGGGTTCTAAGTGAAGGATGGAGCAGGTGGAGTTGATGGAGTATGGGCAGATAAAGAAGGATAATAGGTGCTCTACAAGGCGTTTTTCAAACTGGAGAATCAAACACTTGGAAAATCAAAGACCTAGTTACGTTAGTCTATTATGACCTAGATAACAGCAAGGAAATGGAACAGAAGTTTATTGGCAATGAGATCAGATGAAATAATGATGCAACTAAGTAATCCTAACCCTAATCATGCAATCAAAACTGATATCAAGTTCGGCAACTAGGAATCCAACACTACTAATTGCACGGTGAAGAAAAATAGAGTTTTTGTTGGCAGCAATGTCACCTTTGTCCCAGCTGACGATCCCACTGAGGGAGAGGTGTGATCAGAGGTGCTTGATGGCCTTTTTCTGAAGATCTTCCCTGTTACTAATCTATCAACTAAATTTGAACATAAAAAGCCTATCTAATCATCAACCATGACCTATGTAACCAGCAAGATGTGGATCTACTTAACAGAAATTATTTTACAAAGACATAAAAACAAATAACAGTACATGAAGGAAGCCTTGGCACTTGGGTTGAGCCCAACCCCAAGAGCTGTAGGCTCCTAAAGAAATTCAGAACTGATGCCAAATAAATTTTCTTTCCATTACTCAAAAGTAACCATGTTCATAGGAATGTTACACAACAGCAGCTGCAAAAATGAGTTTAGAAAATAGCAGCACCTTAGTGCAAAATAACAACAGTCCAAAAAGTAAACTACGAAGGCTGAAAGCCTTCCTATTTATGCCTACGAGGGACTCAGTAGCCCTCATGAATTGAAGGGGCTCGGCTGCTCCATCTGCCAGTAAATAGTCACTCTTCACCAAGCTGCTTGGTTGCCTTCAGGATTCGTTTTGGTGGCCTGCTGAGCTCCGACTTGAGGGTGGATATTTCGAGGAAGGGACATTTAATGCCAGAGACATCCTCCCTACGAATACTCACCCTTGTTCCTTCATGCTTGGCTGTCATCTAGCTCATAATTGCTTGGATTTGTTCCAAAATTTGTCCAGAAACCTGAAATAACCATGTATTAGCCTTCTTGGTAAAGTGACCACCCTCATTCGTGCAATTAACATAAACATATTCAAAAAACATGCATGAACTATGAAAAATGGTGGATTGAGCAAGAATAATTAGGCAGAATGAGCCCAATAAGTTACCAATTCTTGGGCTCGTCAAGGGCTGCAGATAACCCACCCCTATGAGGTCCACGGCATCACCTTAGAAAATTTTGGTTCTGGACCCTATATTAGGTTGGGCAGACCTACCTATGGTTTTGTGCATGTTTTTCGCACATGGTTTTGGACACGATGGTTTTCGGTCCATGGTATTGGATGCTTTAACATGTATAAATATGTATTGTAACATTGAAAGGAACATAATGAAAAATCAAGCTGGTAGTCCTGATTTGGACTCCAGGGGAAAATCTCTGTGTATATGTGTTTGATGTGTTATGCTCTCACATTGTTTATTTTCTATGTTCTAAAATTTGTATGCAAGTAATTTCTGTATGGGGTTAAAACCTACATTTGGTATCAGAGCATTTTTGGCTTCAAGGAGATGCCTTTATTTCTAAGGGGTTTCCCTCGAGCCTGTGGTAGACTGTGTTCAGTGGGAGATCTACGGGATCAATTTTGGTGGTGAAAGAAGATGGCGAGCAATGGAAAGATAGAGATCAAGAATTTAATGGTCAGATTTTTGAGTTGTAGAAACTCAAGATGGATGATCTGTTGGAGGATAAAGATCAATGGATTATGGTAGATCTGGGTACTATACCATTGAGAGTGTCTGATGAAGAATGGAAGAAGTTGGATCAGAAGGCAAAGAGAACAATACGTTTGTGTGTCTCAGATTCAATATTGTTGAATGTTTCAGGGGAACCTATGGTGAAGGATTTGTGGGACAAGTTAGGGACTTTGTACCAATCTAAGTCTATGGTGAATAAATCGTTCCTACAAAAAAAGTTGTATAACTGAGGATGAAATATGGACACTCGGTGACAGAGCATATGAATGCGTTTAATGTTGTGTTAAGTCAGTTATCATCTATTGGTATCAAAATTTCAGATGAAGATGAGTGCATTAGTTTGTTGTATTCTCTACCAGATTCGTGGGATAGTCTGGTTATTGCAATAGGTAGCAATGTGACTCCCTTGCAGTTTGATGCAATAGTCTCATCCTTGTTGACAAAGGAGATGAGATGGAAAAATATGGAGATCTAGAATGGTGATGCCTTGTCTGTATGAGGACAGTCCCAAAACAAAAACAAAAATAAGTCATCGAGTGGGAGATCTAAGTCTAGAGGGATATCTAAATCTCTAGAAAAACCTGTAAAGGTGGTGTGCTAGAAATAAGGAAAAGAAGGGCACTACAAAAGGGATTGTAAATCTAAAGCTCCTTATAAAGGAAAGGGATCTGATGATGCTCCTTCTGCATAGGCAAAAACCACCTCAAATGAAGGTGGGGATGTGTACTTGGATTCATCAAGTACACATGTAGATCATGAGGCATGGTTGATTAACTCAGGTTCTTCCTTTCACTTCACTCCCCATAGAGAGTGGTTCAATGAGTATGAGAAATATGATGGTGGTAATGTCTTCTTGGGGGATGACAGGAAGGCTGGAATCGTTGGTCGGGGAAAAGTAAAGTTGAAGTTGCAAGGTGGAAGGCTTAGAACACTTCCGGATGTTTTGCATATCCCTGCATTGTCTAGAAATCTGATTTTCGTAAGCAAGCTGGATGATGCAAGTGTAAAAATAGTGTTCGAGAAGGATACCTACAAAATGGTTCAGGAAGCACTGGTATTGATAAGGGGAGTTCGGATTGGAACTCTGTACAAGATGTAAGGTAACACTATTATTGATGGGTGCAATAGTTCTATGGTTCTTAAAAGTGGAGTAGAAAATCTAGTGGTCTCTAGAGAGAAGACCATGTTGTGGCATCAAAGGCTTGGACATATTGGAGAGAAGGGCCTTTGAATACTTCATGGTAAAGGTATGGTAGAAGGTATGAGTAATAGCTCTCTAGAGTTTGATTTCCATGAAAATTGTGTATATGGGAAGCACAATTGGGTGAGTTTCCCTTTTGGTGGTAAGAGGGCAAAACAAGTATTAGAGCTTGTGCACAGTGATGTGTTTGGACCTGTGAAGGTTCCATCACTAGGTAAGTCTATGTACTATGTATCATTTATAGATGACTTCTCAAGGAATACATAGATATATTTCCTTAAGAATAAATCTGAAGGCTTTGATAGGTTTAAAGAATTTAAGGCTCTGGTGGAAAACCAAATAGAGGACAAGATAAAGGTGCTGAGGAAAGATAACGGTGGAGTGTTTTGCAGTAAGGAATTTGAAGAATTTTGTAAGAATTGTGGTATAGCACGACATGAGAGTACTCCATATACATCTCAGAAAAATGGAGTTGCAGAAATAATGAACAAGGCATTGATGGAAAGGGCAAGAAGCATGCTCACTAGTGTTAGGTTAGGACAAGAATTCTGGGTAAAGGTGGTGGAGACTGCATGATTCCTGGCCAACAGATCACCTTCGTCAGTGTTGGAGGATAAGACTCCACAAGAGGTAAGGACTGGTAAGAAACCCTCTCTTTCACATCTGAGGGTATTTGGATGTGATGCATATGTACATGTTCCAAAGGAGAAATGAACCAAGCTGGATAGTAAATCTGAAAAGTACATCTTTATTGGGTATAAGGATGGTTTAAAGGGTTATAAGCTTTGGAACCCAGTAACAAGGAAGGTTGTGTACAACCGAGATGTGGTGTT
>APFE031299111.1:2265-32961 GCA_000404065.3 Pinus taeda | reverse complement strand
AGGTACTTGCAAGAAATGGTGGGGGAAAAGTGAGAAGAATGAGCCTATTTGATATCCTTTTGTCTCAAAAAAAAAAAAACCTTACTACCACTCTTGAACATGACACTTGTTTATTCACCTGGGTTGGGAAATCCCTTACCTCACAGTTGACCAAATCCTTGACATTCTTAGCCGGGTTATGGGAGTCGACTTTGAGTCATTCATCACAAAACCATCTGTTGTGTCGTTATGTGTTCAAGAAGTCTGTAAACAAAACATTCAAACCACAAAATACCTATCATCCATTGTGTCATCCTTGAGTCAGTCCTTGCAGCAACATTTCTTCAACTTGAACTATGATTTCGTGCTATGGGCTTGCCTGCGACGGGTCGATTTCTATCGACATCAGCACATTATCTAGAGAGTTGACTTAAAAATCGTCAGTACCTTGGAGTCTGCATGCATCAATGGCAGGTTTCTCGCCTTCGACGTCAGTTTTCATTATTGACTTGCGATCGAAGGATTCCATGAAATGTTCGACATCGACTCATTCATTCACATCTCATGGATTGCTGGGTACTTTGAGAACCATTGACATTACTGGTGGTCTCTCTCACGCTTGTTAACAGTTTACATCATTGACTGGTAATCAAGTGGTTTCTACCATGTTCGACATCGACTCATTATTCACATGGCTAGAATCGTACCAATTCGGGAAGTAGAAATGAAGACCCTAGATCTAGTTTCCACCATCCAGGCTGCGAGGAGTTTTGTATTCATTATGTTGTAGACCAAATAAACAGATGGTTGCGTCCATACTGTGTCTACACGAGTCTATGATTATGATGTATTATGAAATCATTCCTGTATCAGAGTAGTAGTTAGTCTGTTAGTTAAAAGTTTTGATCTGAGTATGGGAATGCCTACCTCAGTGATGATATAATCTTATACATGTATTTTGTGTTGAAAATTGCAGGTTCTGACCAGGCTCTCCACGAGATAATCCTTGAAATGATAAAGTACTTCACCCTTCCAAGATGATATAAAACCCTTATCTATTACAGGCTTCGCACTTTAGGGGGCAATCTGTTACACTAAAATTTGTCACCATGACCATCTGTAGTTAATATGGCTCCATCAATAGTCATATTATCCTCCTTGTCAAGCCTGATACCTCTGCTCTCCATGTCAAACTTCAAGAAAGAGAGAAAGTCATTAAAAAGTCATGTTTATCTCTGGGTACGCAGGTTCTCTCTACCTTGCCTGCGTGTACGCATCCCAAGCTCATTGTACCTATGTACTTGTACGCTCTGTAAGTCAAGGGATGGGTGGGTACTCCTGTAAAGGTGAAAAGGCGCGAGTTTCATCTTAAAAAAGTTACTTGTGGTCACTTCTAGGGCATTCTAGAAGATTGTTTGACGTGTATTGAGCACCTCCAGATGGTTCATGCATCCCTATGATAGAGGAACCTATCCCATCAAGAGTGGAGCTACCCCATCCAAAAGAGGGAGTATCCCATCGATGTTGGACCTGAATAACTTCCTCTAGAACACTATAAATACAAGCATTGGGCCAGAGGAGGGGAGGTTGAAAGCTGAACATTACAAAGGGTAGATGCTGCTGGAATTAGGACTTCCTTATAGAAGCTTGTGAGGAGAGATTACCATCGTTTCTTGTTTCATTTGGAAGTGGGTGAGCTTGTCAAAGTAGAGGAAAACTCTTGCTGGACCCTGGGAGGAACTTGCACAACACCAAGGCTCAAGTTCTAATGGTTTCTTTTTTGTTTCCTTAATACAAATAAGTCCATTCTTCTCAGTGATTTGTTGTTAATGAATTGTTTCATATACTCCTTGGTCTATATGTTAAATATGTTTTGTTTTATGAGATATTCAGGTGTTATGTAATCGTTTGATTGTTAGTGTATGCAGGTTTCGAAGTGAAGGAGGAGCTCATCTGGATCAACGAGGCTAGACTACTACAACATCGTTGTATTTGAGGTAGGATCGAAAACACACTTGGTTTTTTGTATGATAATGCATGTTTAGAGAATGATTGCTCTTAATTGTCTTGTTTGTCACTAGAGAGTCTTAGGCTCCTAGGGAGGTTAGTTTTGTCCGCAAAAATAACTCTTTCCGCATGACTGTTGTCCCTTACTGAGATTTAAATTTCCAAAAGACATGTTCAACATACCCATGTACATGGTCTAGGCTATATGTTCCAGTTAGAGCCAAATACATATCCTGTTGAAATAGATATATGTAGTAACAATTGCTTAGCCAGTGTGGTATCTCCTGTGAGCTTGTGAAACATATGCATCTGCTATTAATTTCTATTAGTCACAGTTGGAATAACCCAAAATAGAGCAATAACAAAAAATATGAAGCGAACGAGAAGGGGTCAGTTATGGACACCGAGAAGGGGTATGCTAAGAGAGAGCAATCAACCAATGTCATGAATGAGCAACGAGCAACATGAAAAAATTAAAACCACATTAGCGTGAAGAATTAGGGTGCTACCTGTACATAGAGATCCACGAAATCTTCTTTGCATCCTTCCCTATTGAGTTGTATGAGTGGATCACAAAGCTAGCAGATAGCCAAGGAAGGTGGAAGCTCAACAATCCTATTGTGTGGACTCCAGAGTTGGTGCGCAGATTGGAAGCATTGGAGGATAGGATTGTGCGTGTTGTTGATCACTAGCTCGATCGGATTATAGGAGGATTCATTACTGAGTTCGCAGTAAATAATTCAGTTAGCTAGAGTGAGGCAGAGTGACACTTTCTCAAAGGATTGTGAGGTAAGTACTTAAAGTCTCTGAATACTTGGATTAAAACATTATTGTGTGAAAATAGGGTTATGCAATTACCTTGATGTTTGGAGCTACGTGAAGTGGAAAAACCGACAAAAACGAAGGAAGTAAGGGACCAGAGAATAGCCGTTTGATTTCAGCTCTGCGAGGAGAGGAGGAAGAGCTTGCAAAGGTCTCTCCATGAAGTGTGATCAATTTGATAAGGCAGAGGATTCCACGCATATCACCCCCACCTACACCACCACCAGTTTCACTGCCTTCACCTCCATCTTCACTCGTACCACCTCCACCACCACTGTGAATGAATATGGCAAGCAAGATAAAGTTTCTTGTATTCAAGGGAGTAGGAAATGAAGATCCGGACCAGTTTTGGTTCGTGATAAGGGTGGTATGGGAAGCGCAGGGAGTTACAAATGATAATATAAAGAAAGTCATGTTGGTCAGCGCCTTACAAGACTGCATGCTGGCCTAGTATATTAAGCACTCAAATGATAATCTAAATGTGAGAATCATGGATATCCAAATTGCACTAAAAAAATAATTTAATAGGCCGAAGTCAGAAGCACAGTCGATCATTAGATTCAAAGTGATCACAATGCTACCAGGTAAGACTCCTTGGGAGATGGATCAGAGGCTGAAGTGCATGATTCACGAAGCTAATATGAATATGACAGATGGACAATACCGCAAATGGTTTGTAGTGTCACTAATCCCACATCTGAGGAGTGCACTATTGAAGCAGAAGTTAATGGCTTAGGAAGAGGATTTAGAGATTGTGATGAGACTTCATGAAACCCCAATGCAAGATCCTAACTTGGGAGTTCAGTAGATCCATAGGTAGTTGAAAAACTTATGCCTCGAGATGTAGAATCCAAAACAGGATAGGATAGCCCAACCAGAAGTGAGTGAAGAGGTATGGTGCATAAAATTCAAGGGTCAGGGTCATGATAATGACCACTTCCCAGTGTTCACAAATTACGTCATGGGAGGAGGACCAATGTTGTTAAGACTGGAGGCACAAGAAGGACCTAGCGTGACACCTGGTTTATGGTGCATGATTTGTCAAATAGGAGGAAAGCATGTAACGAAAAACTGCCATTTGTTACAAAAGTACATGCAGAATTCGCAACAATTGTTTTGTTGTTTTTGTAGATTGGTTGGACACGATGAGTGCACTTGTAGAAGCTATGAGTTGATGATGGATATAACTCCCACCTATAGAGTTCAGGCTAAAATGTGACCCCTAGACCAAAATGCAGGAGTGGCGTGAATAGGATTTCAAGGGCGTGGATGAGGCGAAGGTGGAGGAGGACCTGGAAGAGGTCACGGAAAGATGATATGCTACAATTACGAAGGGTCGGCACATTATACCCGTGATTGTATGAACCTAGTGCATCTTTCATGCTTGTATTGTACCTTGTTTGATCATGAAAAGAAGATTTTCCTACATTGATAGCTAAGATACGTGACAAGGGAGCGCCAGCACCTCCCTCGACTCAAAACTTGTAGATGATGAGGTTTGAGCCATGCGAGGAAGGTCCAAATGTGAGCATTGTGTTCCGAAGTGGAATCGTGATGGGAGATGATAAAGCCAAACAACTCGAACATAATACTTGGATTCGTAAGGCTATAACGATAGAAGTAAAGTTTGATCTGGAGCACACTAAGGAAACCTTGATGGAATCTAAGTAGAGCTTGACTGATTCCTCCACTTTAGCAAGAAAAGGTAGACTGGAGTTAGAAATGGACCCATTTATGCTTACGACATTCCTGGAAACATGCATGAAGCTATTGCATGATAGTAAGGTTGTAAAGGGACTACAAGAACTCATTAATAGATGTGATGGGACTACACTAGGAGAACCACGTGTAATCCAAAAGATTGGAAAACATACGACAAGGTTGGGAAGAGAAATGAGGTTAATTATGTAGATCGGAGAATATGAGATGGACCAAGTAATTCTAGATTTAGGATCGGATGCGAACGTTCTACCAAAGCATACAAGGGAGTGCATGGGAAGGCCTATGCTGTAGTGGTATACTATTACGTTGTGAATGGCGAACCAATAGAAGATAATACCTATGGGAAGATTACAGGGAATCACTCTGGATATTGAGGGAGTGAGTGTGTTAGTAGACTTTGAAGTGATAGAGATTGTTGATGACAAAAATCCCTACCCCACACTCTTAGGAATTGATTGGGCCACTCACATTAATGGGGTGATTAATCTGAAGAAGTGCAAGATGATTTTTTAGAAGAAGTCTTTCTGCATAGTTATACCTTTGGACCTTGCTGAGGGACCGTGTTATATAGAGCCAGTGCATGACTATGAAATTGACGATGATTTGGATTGCATCTATAAAATAACCGTGCAAGAGAAAGATTGGGTAAATCCCACCACGGATCGATGGATCTCATGGGAACACAAAGGCTCCTATACGTCATATTATGATGAGGAGATAGAGCGATGTTAGAATTCGTTACATGAAGTAACGATGCTGAACTGTAATCCGATGACAAGATCGTTGTGTTGCATATTGACAAAAGTGAGGGATCTCCCTAATTATGATGGGTTAAGTGAGGTAGATACTTTATTAGATAAGTTTGAAAGGGAGGTTGGTGAGCACCAGTATTGCAGCAAGGATGCTACAACTCTTGGAGGTGTCAATGCTATATGCACAAGTAGAAGCGAAGGTCTTTCCTGTTGTCACTTGTTCATCTAGCGAGAGATCCCAGGGGTTCCAAGCCAGACATCTATAGAGTCATAAGAACCCTGATTCTTTGATGGAAGAAGAGAAAATCTATTCTAAGAGAACTATTCTACTATAGTAATGAAGAAAACAACATGTAATGCTAAATCACACCATATCCTAATTAACCATTTAAATAGCTAAACTGAGCAGAATCGTTAAATCAACACTAACCTAATGTTGCTATCTAAGCTATAGAAGTAAAGAGAAGCAAACCAAATTAAAGTGTAAGCAAGGAAACTTGACTAAGTCTGTTTTCGCGTTTTTGGTGTTTTGGTAAAATCAAGCATGCAAGGAATCAAGTGGAAGAGCAAGCGAAGATCGAAATCAGTGAAAGAATGACGTAACAAAGCAGAAGTGCATAGGAATCGTTGCGTTGATCAGGAACAATATTAATGGGAGATGAGTAGCGAAGATATTATCGCAGAAGATTATGTGAATAGATGGACGAATAAGGCTGATGAAAGATGAATGGAAGAGATCTTATCGTGAGAGGCTAAGTGAATAGATGGAATAATATGACTAATGTAAGATGAATAGCAGAGATCTTATTGCGGGAGGTTAAGTGATGCAGGTAGGGCCTACAATAACCAGGATCTTTATACACTATGCTTATAAACATGCATCTCAGCATTTGCCCCAAATCCAAAAAGAAGATAAAACTGTTTAGCTTCATCAATAGTTGTAATCTAATTGGAAAAATCCCAAAACAACACCAAAACAACCACACTTCTCATAACTCTGCCATGACATAAAACACACAAAACATCCATATACGAAGAATAGCAATCGGTCCCAAAAAGCTCGGACTTAACATCTGGAAAAACTTAGAAGCATTTGCCCAAATCAAAAAAATCAATGCCTTGCAATTTCCACAACAATGCAACTCCCATCAAGATCTATTCCATTAATATAGTATCTTGCTTCATCCGCATCACGAGGATTGCTAAATTCAATAAAGGTGAATTCATGCTTCAATTCCACATCACGGACACTGTGTCCATCAATGTTATTCTCTTATACGTGAAGGCATTTAAATAAACAACCAGAATCTCCATTGGAGTTTGGTTTTACTCACGATATTCGTCGAGTCTTTCACACATACGTAAACTTGCAAGTTTCAGCTAGAGTTTGGTTTTACTCTCGAATCTTCAGACTTCTTATCTCTGCCATTACTTGGCTGGAGTTTGGGCTTACTCGCCAATACTCGTCAAATACTTCACATATGTAAACTTGCAAGTTTTGGACTTTATGCACCTGTTGCATGGAAACAAGAGTGATTTCCAATATTTAATTTAATTTCGTGAAATAATTCGTCTACCCTGTATTGTAAACTGTGGGAAATTCCTTCAAGTATTAGCTTAGGATCAAATTATCACATCCACGATAGATTGGTTCTCCACTGCGCTTTTGACTTGTAACCCAATTCTCATCGCGCAACGCACTGAACACAATCATTATTAATGGTAATGGCTTATCGAAGGCATCATTCACAAATTCAGCTCTACATATAGCAAACACCAATTTAACACTTCAACAAATGCTTAATCGATTTCGATTTACATCGATCTTTCCACAACAACAATTTATCATGCTTTCAACTGCATTCAACGTGTTATATTATTCAATCAACAACACCATTCCAACATTCTTATAATAGAGTGTTCATAATAAACAGATGATCCATCATCATTGTATACCATTCCACGCCTTTGAATTCATAAACACATTCAAATACAAGTGCGCATGACTCAACAAAACAATTTCAGAAAATCAACACTCGATGTCTAAAAACCACACTTATCATATAAATACTTACAAACTTTCTTCGTGGCCAGATATTCAACAGTCATGGCCATTACAACTTGTTGAAGGCTTACAGCCTTGTTTTTCAAGCCTACTCTCAATCCCACACTTTCTCCCCATCTCAATGCCTTTTAGGCCTGAGAATTTATAAAATTTAGAATGATCTAGTCTATGTTCAATCCCTTCAACTTCTCAACAAAATCCTAAAATCACTCTTGAATCCGTAAGGATCCCCTGAAACTAATTTCTAAATTAATACTTAGAAAAATCTCTCATCCCCTTATTTTCTCAACTAATCCCATACATAGAAATCCTATCCCATATATTGCTCCTAAACTATTTCTCTCATATCCTTTTATTTAGAAAAAGACTATTTACATAATCCTCACTTTTCATAATTATCTCCTATTTTATTAAAAATAACCATTTAATTTATAAAATATTAAAATTGTCACACCCCCCTTTTATCACATATTTACAAATGAAAAATGGCCTTGATGCTCCTGCATCAGACACCCAACCTTAAAATTAATCATGATCCCCTGATCATGTGTTCGGATCTGTGTATGGCTGGATCCCATATCTTGTGTTGTAACTTTCCACTTGCCACTGCTTCTTTCTCATGCTCTTCTCCAGGTTTCCACACTTTATGCTGCATCACTCCATTGTCTAGGCTTTCACAATCTTCTGTTGTCTTTCTTTTGCTTCTTTCCTTTTGTTTTATCGTTGCTGGCCTCTTCCACGATACTTTTATCATCATTTGCGTCATCAGTTCAATTTCTTTGTCTAACATATTTTCTCCAACATCTTCAATAAGACCTGTACTCACAAAACAATTGTTAAAATAAATAACATAAGGCTTCAGTGCCCCCATAGATATTGCTGCTATCAGTGTTGTCTCAGTTGTCACCATAAATGTCGCCCCACATGTTGCTCTAGCTGTCACTATGGATGTTGTGGCCTCCCAAACTTCTTGTCCTTCTGCAACATTCCTTTGCTTGTCACCTGCAATTTCATCTGCAACTTTTTTCTATGGTTCAGATGTCTCCAGCAAATATTTCATCATTTCATCAACATGCTGCAAATTAACTCCAGCATAATCTCCATCTTCTCTTTCGACCATCTTCAGTAATTGTCTGTTATCATCTTGATTGATTCTGGCAATCCAATCAAGTTTTGCAAATGTTGTAGCTTCATCTTGTACTATTGTAGCAACTCCAAAGTTTTGCCCACCAGTCTTCTCTTGGCTATACGAACAAACCAACTCTTTCTTGTCACCCACAATAACAAGCTTTTGCATAGGAGACATGATTGTCTCATCTTCTACCTGCAACAGTTCTTCTTCTTCCAAGACAATCTCAAATGATGGAATGTCTTCAAAATCACCTGTAAACACAATCAAATTGTCAACATCAAAATCATAATCAGTCACCAAGTTTTCTCTCTGCAGTTCCAAGCCTTCTTCAGGACTCAGCAAATCTTCACTAGTTTTCTTCTCAGCTTTCCCTAGCAACACTTCAGCACGCTGCTCTGAGTTCCTTCCCAACTCCTTTGTCAGCACATCAATATATTGATTTTCATTCACCATGAGACTATCATCTAGTGTCACCTTCTTCCCATCTGTCTCTAAGATGTCATTCTGCTCTTGTTCACTCTACTGAACTCTTTCGTCTGCTGCAACCTTTCTATCATACTCTGAATTCATCAAAAAATATTCTAACAATGAAATTTCTCTGTAGCATTGCTGAAGCATATCATTATCACATGCATTCATACATAAACTTTCAGTTTGCACAAAATGTTCAACAATATCAGCTGTTACTTCCCTTATCTACACTTCAGACTGATTCCCTTCTTCAACATCCACAAGAATTTTCTCTTGTACTGTAACAACAAAAGCATCACTGCTTTCTTTTTCAGAGTACTTATCATTTTCTGCTTCCTCTGTCTTCATTTCCTTCTGAGATCTCGTTATCTCAGCATCGATCTGAAAAACATTCAGATTCAACTCTTCTCCCTCCTGAACAGACTCTAAAGCTTGCTCATCTCCTTGTACTGTACCTGCAAACACACACAACTCATTAGTTTTAAAACCACAAGACTTTTTAACCTTGACTTCTTCCTCCAACATTTTCCTTTGAACATATCTACGTTTGGAATCTTCAAATTCCATCTCTGGCTCAAGAACTCTAAGTCTCTTTTTCAACAAGGCAACCACAATTTGCCTCAACCTCCTCTACAATTTTCGCCGAATAACTCTCTTTCTCGAACTTCTGCAGTCATCTCGTCTATGTGGCATTTCTTTGAACCTCTTCTCTGATCCTCCATGATCATCTTCTCCATGAGTTTCTCACTCACCATGAGTTGTACTAGCCTCTGCAACATCAATCTCTCTTGCTGCCACTTACCTCACCAAGCTCTCCTCACTCGGTCTTTTGGTAAGTACTGGTTCACTGCCTCTGGAACCTCTTGAGCACTCCTCTACTCTCTCTAGGCTATCTCTTCAACTCACTTTTCTCTTCAGGACACTGCAATTGTCCTCCCTATCCAGCCTTCAGTTGAATGCCAGGTTCACTGCCATCATCTTCTCTGCAACCATAAACTTAAATCATAAATTTCAGATCAAAAAAATCATCTCACCTTTAAGATCCTGCATGATCTTGTCTTCTTTCCACTTCTACAATCTTCTCCACTGCATTTGTGTAACTTGCATATCAAATTTAAAAATCTAATCTTCCTTTCAATCATTCATCACATTTCAGTTCTAAAAGAAAACAAACATCTTCAACAAAGCATTCTAGCTCTTATACCAAATGATGCACGTAGGGCCTGCAATAACCAGGATCTTTATACACTATGCTTATAAACATGCATCTCAGCATTTGCCCCAAATCCAAAAAGAAGATAAAACTGTTAAGCTTCATCAATAGTTGTAATCTAATTGGCAAAATCCCAAAACAACACCGAAACAACCACACTTCTCATAACTCTACCATGACATAAAACACACAAAACGTCCATATACGAAGAATAGCAATCGGTCCCAAAATGCTTGGACTTAACATCTGGAAAAACTTAAAAGCATTTGCCTAAATCAAAAAAATCAATGCCTCGCAATTTCCACAACAATGCAACTCCCATCGAGATCTCTTCCATTAAGATAGTATCTTGCTTCATCCACATCACAAGGATCCCTAAATTCAATAAAGGCGAAGTCATGCTTCAATTCCACATCACGGACTCTGCGTCCATCAGTGTTATTCTGTTATACGTGAAGGCATTTAAATAGACAACCAAAATCTCCATTGGAGTTTGGTTTTACTCGCGATATTTGTAGTCTTTCACATATACGTAAACTTGCAAGTTTTAGCTCGAGTTTGGTTTTACTCCCGAATCTTCAGACTTCTTATCTCTACCATTCCTTGGCTGGAGTTTGGGTTTACTCACCAATACTCATCAAGTATTTCACATATGTAAACTTGCATGTTTTGGACTTTATGCACCTGTTGCATGGAAGGAAGAGTGATTTCCAATATTTAATTTCTTTTTGTGAAATAATCAGTCTACCCTGTATTGTAAACTGTGGGCAATTCCTTCAAGTATTAGCTTAGGATCAAATTATCGCATCCACGATAGATTGGTTCTCCACTGCGCTTTTGACCTGTAACCCAATTCTCATCACGCAACGCACTGAACACAATCATTACTAATGGTAATGGCTTATCGAAGGCATCATTCACAAATTCAGCTCTACATACAACAAACACCAATTTAACACTTCAGCGAATGCTTAATCGATTTTGATTTACATCGATCTTTCCACAACAACAATTTATCATGCTTTCAACTGCATTCAACGTGTTATATTATTCAATCAACAACGCCATTCCAACATTCTTATAATAGAGTGTTCACAATAAACAGATGATCCATCATCATTGTATACCATTCCATGCCTTTGAATTCATAAACACATTCAAATACAAGTGCGCATGACTCAACAAAACAATTTCAGAAAATCAACACTCAATGTCTAAAAACCACACTTATCATATATATACTTACAAACTTTCTTCGTGGCCAAATATTCAACAGTTGTGGCCATTACAACTTGCTGAAGGCTTGCAACCTTGCTGCTCAAGCCTACTCTCAATCCCACACTTTCTCCCCATCTCAATGCCTTTTAGGCTTGATAATTTATAAAATTTAGAAGGATCTAATCTAAGTTAAATCCCTTCAACTTCTCAACAAAATCCTAAAATCACTCTTGAATCCCTAAGGATCCTCTGAAACTAATTTCTAAATTAATACTTAGAAAAATCTCTCATCCCCTTATTTTCTCAACTAATCCCATACATAGAAATCCTATCCCAAATTTTGCTCCTAAACTATTTCTCTCATATCCTTTTATTTAGAAAATTAATATTTACATAATCCTCACTTTTCATAATTATCTCCTATTTTATTAAAAATAAAAATTTAATTTATAAAATATTAAATTGTCACACCCCCCTTTTATCACATATTTGCAAATGAAAAATGGCCTTGATGCTCCTGCATCATTAAGTCAAGAGATCAAGAAACATGACTAATTAGAAGATGAATGGCAGAGATATTATCGTGGGAGGTTAATCCAAGAGATGGACAAACATGACTAATTGGATGGTGAAAGGCAGAGACCTTATCGCGGGTGATTTAGTGAATAGATGAATGAACAGGGTTAACAAAAGATGAGCGAAGGAAATCTTATCACGAGCGATTTAGTGAATAGATGAATGAATAGGACCAGTGGAAGATGAGTGGCGGAGATCTTATCACGTAGGTTAAGTGAATAGATGGACGAACAAGGTTAAATAGGAGATGAATGGCAGAGATCATATCACAGCAATGAAGTGAATAGATGGATGGATCACATCAAGTCATGCAGTAACAGAAGGGTTAAAAATGTGCAAAATGATGGATCTAATTTCCATAGGTGCTAAGAAGTCTCTCGTGCGCCCTCAAGGTTACATGCAAAATTCCAAAATTTTATGTGATTAGCCTAACTAGGTGACAAGTAACACGAGAAAACCACTTTTCTCTTGTGCTCTCAGGCAGATATCGGTCGTGTAAGAATCCACACAAGATTGCCTCATAGTCGTTGGATCAAGCTAGACAGATTGACGGTGGAGATTTGGAGCACATAAAGTATTGAGGCGACACGATAACTATTGGATCAAGCTGGAGAGACTGAAAGTGGATATTTGGGAGTGCATAAAGTATTGAGGCGACGCGATAACCATCAGATCAAGATAGGAAGATCGACGGTGGAGATTTGGAGTGCATAAAGTCAAACGTTGAAATGAATATGAATAAGCTATGTGACACGTGGTTGACGTTGGTTGTTCGGGGTCGTTGTGAAAGGAAATCTACGAGTATAATTCTTGCTAACCTGCTAACTGAATAAAAAGACACAAACAAAAGCAAACTAAAATACAACCAATCTACACTACACTATTGTTATGGAAATGCAGCTACTTAAGCAAATGAATGATTAAACCATGAATCTACGCTACCCTACTATAATGGAAATGCAACTACTTAAGCAAATGAATAATTAAACCAGGAATCTACGCTACCCTCCTGTAATGGAAATGCAGCTACTTAAGCAAATGAACAATTAAACCATTAATATATGGTAACATACATGTACAATAAAGAGGAGCCTTAGCTGCTAAGGTTGGGCCCTAACCCAAGAGCTTCAGCGCTCTGAGTTAACTCAATGTTGGCTCAAAACAAAATTCATTCTTATTATCAAAAAAATGGATTAAATCAAGAAGTGTCACAAGTATTGCGACATGAAAATAAAGTAACTTTTTACAATAAAAAGTATGAATCGTATTGATGTCCTAGGCCTTTCTACCTATATGACTGAAGTCTCCAACGACTTCCTTGAAATTAGGGAGGCTCATCTTCGAAAGTAGAGATAAACTAGTGCTTTGACTTCCACTTTCTCGACTACCTTCTAGTCCTCATGATTTGGTTGGTTGCACTCCGAGATGATGGAGGAATATTTGAATGGAGAGGTAGCAAATGAGGAGGATTCCCCTCCTATAATTCCTCTCACTTGTCCCATTTGAGTTTTGACCAATGTCTTTGATTAACTTCCTTGTTTTTATCCTTTAATTCCGCATTACATGCATATTAGACCACAAAACAAAAATATCCAACTCTAACTCATCTCACAAACAAAATATAATTAAAAGTGTGCAATAAGTTGTGAGAATAGCTAGTTTGACTAAGCTAGGACGTGAATTAAATCCCATATAATTACCCAATGATGCGAATCATCATCACCCCCTACTGAAAGTGTTGCTCATCCTCTAAGCAACTTAGTCAATGTCCATGTCCTTCATGGCTTTGGTAGCCTCTGTGACATCCCATTCCTCTACTGTGTTCTCTTCTTCTTGTTCATAGAAACCTTATTTCCTTTCTAGTTCTTCTCACTGCTTGTTTTCCTCTTCTTCTTTTCTCCCTTCTAGCATTCCTAGTAGTAGTGGTGGAGTGAGTTTTAGGCCCATCCAATTGGCCTTCAACCTTTGCATTGATTGGTCTTACATAGGTGTTTTGTTGAGTGCCTCTCTCAACCATTGAGGGGAGTAATATTCTCTGATTTTCAAGTTGTGTGGCAGTGTGTTCCATCTCCTTGAGCAGGCATGTATACTATCATCTCCTAGCAGCTTAAACATATCTTCAAAATGTGAAATTTCTTGATCTTGGGCAACAAGATATCTAGGTGCCAAGTGAGGATCATTTGCAATTAGATTATGGGTGTTGATTAGGGCCTTGGGATTTGATTGTTTAGCTCTGATGAAATGAGATTCAGTCTTCTCTCTCGCCAATATCCTTTTCATCTATGCAGCCCTTGACTCCTCATGGTTCATCGATGATGCCAAAGCCATTAATTGTAGATCTCTTATCTCAGCATTAGGATCCTGAACATTCTTGTCTATGAGGGCCTTGTTGTGCAAGCAAAACTCTACCATTTTTTCTTGATCCTCTAGTGTAATTTGATCACAAAGATCAATAAACTAACTGTGGTCCTGAAATGGCATGGTTCCCCTTTCTGCTAATGTTTTAGCTTGAAATTGCAGCCATTGTTCTCTGAGGTAAAGAGCATAGGATTTAGCTGGCATCCTACACTAGATGACCTCCAAGGAGAGGTTGACCATACATGCTAGTTGGTTTTCCCTTTCCTGCAGCTGTCCTCTTAGCCATGCATTTTCCCTCTCAAGTTGATCTCTCATTATTACTTCTCTGTCCCTTGGTGTAGGGGAATCTTCAATGTCAATGGGGATTTTTGTTCATATTTGTGGCTTCCCTTGTTTGATTCTTGTCCACATTCTTGTTTTGAAATATAGAAGGGCTTTCCTCCCTATTTCCCATTTTTCTTGACTGGGGTGCCAAGAGGAATGAAGGGAACTGTTGCCTTCCTCTTAGGGGCCTCTGAAGACACCTTAGGTGACTCCTACCCATTTTCTTCCCCTTTTGTTTCAATGCCTTTTTCCTCTCTATTTTTCTTATCTTCTTCCTCTTGTTGTTCTTTCTCATCCCCGTCATTTTCTTCCTTCGTTTCCTCCTCTGCTTCAGCATCATTCTCCATCTCTTCTGTTTCATCATGTTCCTCTGTATTAGCTCATCCTTCATCCATATGATCCCCATCTAGCTTTATATCTTCTTCTTCTTGTTTTGTCTCCTCTTCATTCACAGAAGGACTAACATCATAGGTGAGGGTTTTGATGTCATCCTGTGTTGGTAAGTCTCTAAATACTGACCATGTTATAGGGATCCAAAGGTTTTGGAGGGCATCCTTAATGAGGATCCTGATCAGCCCATGGTGACCCAATTGCTGGGAATTTCCTTCCTTGACTTTATTGTTGGAGTCCATGATTGATTGCATCACAAAATAGGGTATGCTGAGTCATTGGGGAAGTGTTGTTTCTACCCTAAATCTTAATTCTTTAAGCATCCTAAAATGGTAGCCATAAACAACACCATATCTATGGAATGGAAGACGAGGTGACAGGTTATGGTGAATGAGGTGGATAGTAATGAAAGAGGGTGGGAGATGACATGGAGGAGATGAGATGGAGTGAAGTGATTGGGGTGGCCTGTTGTGGGGGTAGGAATTCTATGTGATGTTCATCAGGCTTGAACCCCCCTAGCAATCTGAGGCCACAGATCTTAGTCAAACACCTTGACGTCATGGTCAATTATGGGGGTTGAGACTGAGTTATAACTCGTGCTCGTTTCTCTCCCATAAAGCACTTTATTTGTCTCTCAAACCCATGCTTAATTAAATTTTTTGTTATTTCTCGAACTTTAATATGGGTCGGGGCCCCACCATACACGGATTTGAATGCCATCAAAAGTAAATCATTGTTTTTAGACTCTTATATTCTCTTTTGATTTTAAAAAGAATTTCATTTTTTCCACCTGAGTGTCTGCTTTTAACTTGGCCACCTTTTCATTTATAAACCACCTTTTCACTTATAACCCAACTACCTCGTAACCTTTACAACTTTTGATTAGATGATGCATATGAGTGAGTGAGCGGGATACTTACCTATGGTCTCGATGACATGCTGCGGTTGTCGAAGATTAGAGGCGTTGCCTTGTTTATTTTCTATATGGCCATTCTTCTTTCTCGTGTGTTTTCTTCTCTATGTCGTCTGGTTTCTGCTATCAAGACCACATGCATCACTATTTACTTCACACTTTTAATACCCATTATAGGATTACATTATTAGTCTTGTTGTTGGATTGTGTTACATTTCCATACCCATTATACCTTGGGATTTGAACTTGTGGCATGCTCTTAACCTTTAGATCTAGTGGAACTATATACTAGAATATCGCTTTTTAAAAGCAATATGTAATACTATTTCTTTGTTGGATCTCGGATTTGAACTTTTAATCTTATGACTCTAGTGTATCACTTTTTAAGTGATATATAATACTCGTTCTTTGTTGGCTTCACAAAATATAAAAATTTATATTAAATTAGAAAAGATAATTTTAAAATTATATTGTAATTATTTTTATTTTAAAATATAGATTTATTAAAAAAACAACTAAAATATAATAAATACAAAAATAAAAAAATTAAACATGTCTTATATTGAAAAACAATTAATAAATAAATAAACCATTTAAAATTTAATATTTAGAAAATAAATAATTTAATTTAACCAATAATTTTTTTAAATGTAATTTAAATAAAAGAAGAACATAATTTAATATAGCCTAATATAAACTTTTTAATTTAAATAAAAGAAGAACGTAATTTAATATAGCCTAATATAAACTTTTTATTTTAAAAATTTATAACTAAATTATGTAAAAAGTCACCGTTAATATAATTTTATTATCAATGCCGTGCTTCAATTAAAATGTTAAACACTAACTTTGCGTTCTTGAAATCGTCTTTTAGCAATTCAATAAGTGCGCATACCCAGCATTACACAAAGAAGTTTAATAATGCGACACGAAGAAGTTTGACAATGACAGCATTCCCTCTCTCCGCGTGAAAATATGGTTATTCGCGTTGATTCACCATTCACCATTGTTGCAATGAAAGAAAGGTATCATTTAATTCTCTTCACATCCACGTCATCTTGAAAGATATCAAGATAGTAGGTGAAGCTAACAGTGATAATCAAACATTCACCATTCACCATTGTTGCAATGAAAGAAAGGTATCATTTAATTCTCTTCACATCCACGTCATCTTGAAAGATATCAAGATAGGTGAAGCTGACAGTGGTCCCAAAGACTCACCAACGAAGCACTGATAGGTGAAGCTAACAGTGGTCCCAAAGATATCTCAGATAGAGTGTTGGAATATTTTCTGACGTCATAACAAAACAATAATCAAAGCTTTACCGTTTCTCTGCAATGATTTAATTCTGTTCACATCCGCGTCATCTTGAAAACCAACGAAGCACTGATACGTGAAGCTGAAGCTGACTCGTGATCCCATAGACCGTTGGAATATTTTGTGACATCATAACAAAACATTGACATTGACAGATAGTGGTCCCTCACATCCTCCTCTCCTCGTGCTGAGTAGTGGTTCCATATTCTCTTACATCATTATAAAACAATGACGTGTCATTACCATCTCAATTGGAGGGAAAGTAAATTTGAATATAGTTGTTATCTTTGGAGCTTTTTCTACACTGCGCCACCAATTTGGCCGTCGTTAAAAAGCATATACGTTAAACTACCAAGTGGCATTACATACGCATTCTTTGCCTGTGCGGATGCGGAAGTATTTCTCACGGTTTATCTTATTTTACAAATGTTTTTAATTTGATAATCATGACAAATATTGTAATGATTTTCATTAATAATTAATTTTTTTAATTATTATAATTAATAATTAATTTTATAATTATAATAATTATTAATTAATATAGGTCATTTCTGTGATTATTATTAAATAAAGTCAATTGATTATTAATATTTTAAAAAATATAACTAGAGTAATTTTTTTAATTTTTCCATATATTTTTAATTTTTCCCTATATATATATATATATATAATATATAATATATATTCAAAAATAAAATCAAGTTCTTTATGGTATAATGCATTTGTTAATATTAGGTCAACTAACTATTATTTTCACTTTAAAGGTCACAAGGCTCCAAGTTAGCACAACAATATTTATCAGCAGTCATCCTCACAACACTATTTGTCAGGCATTATAGTTCATCATGTAGCTAGTAAGGTTTTGCATAAGGTGGGGAAGGTAACTTTAAAATTCACAAGGCTCCAAGTCAACACAACAATATTTATGGGCAATTGGCCTCACAACAATATTTATCAAGGCATTATAACTCATCATGTGGCTATTGAATTTTTGAATAAGGTGGGAAAAATAACAACCATTCCACCCAACCATCCAAATATTCCCAATTAACTTTTATTTTCACTATATTTAATTACATTTACTATTTTATTTTGTTACTTCTAACCCAAATGATCTCTTGATTAATATAGAATAGTTTTAAATTTTACCGGGAATGAAAAGATGAATATTACTCTAAATACCATTTGCAAAAATCCAATAGTTTTATCATCATTCCTAAATTACCTCTACTAAAATTATATACTTTTACTAATTTTTAATGTTAATTTTACATATGAGACCAAATACCACCACTTATCAAAATTTGATCTCTTAACCATGTGATTTTAACTTTACCTCTATTATAAAGAACTAATTATTTTGCTATATTTGTATTTGGATATTCAGATAAATGTATTAATTAAAAATAATAAAATGTATTTTAATTTTTTAATAACTTTAAAAAACAAAAAATCATAACATTGAAAATAATTTATTAAAATAATAACAAGTTAAAAATCATAATAAAATAAATTAATATAATTTTACCAAAAACTTAGTTTGAAATTTGTTTTAATAAAATTCATACTTATTTTTTATTTGTCTTGTGGATTGGCAAAATTCTAAATGGTAAATAATGTAAATCCTAGTTTTATTGGAAGTAATGCTTCCATGACTTCCAAGTTGTAGTGAGTTGTAATTATGTAAGTTCTTAGGTGAATAGTTGTACTAGCTATTTTTTGTAATCTAGTTCCACCATTCTCTGATCTAGAAGTATCATGTACTCCTATATATGTAATGTTTGTGAGATCAATAAAATATAACGTGTTTGGTGTTTCGTGTTTTTGTGTTTAATATCTCTCTATTTTCTCTCTATTTTCTAACATGGTATTAGAGCCAATTCTAGTTGATTCATTCACGAGAGGGTCACGAAAATGTGAGAGAGCCTTGAATTTCATTCCTCTCCAAATAAATAGGAGACCTATTGTGTGGAGAGTTTGTGTGAATAAACTTATGTTTATGTGTAAATTTATTCAATGTATTTGAGCTAGATTGGATTTAGTAAATTCTTTGAGGCTTTACAAATCTATGTGCTTGTTTTTACAAACATATCCTTCAGAAAGATTATTCTTTCTGCTCGTGAGCTACACTGTCGGTGTTGGAGACACATTTGTGTAGAAGATGGCTTGCAACAACAGATAATTTGTAGAACAGTCGAGCTGGCAAGACGACTTGCAACAAACATAGTTTAGATCAATTTTTTGTTGCAACTAGATCGACGGGAAGCAATGGTTGCCATGTGTAACAACCCTCCCTTGTGTGTTAGACTATGTAAACCTAAGCTAAGAAAAGCTAGGTGTGATATGTAATATTGGAAAAAAAAATATTTTATTTAATAAATGAATCACATGGAAAAACAAGATACCAAGGGATGAGATTTTTGCCAAATCCGATTGAAGAATGGGATAGAGATAATTATTTTATGATAAAGCTTCTAGATGTGATTCTAGATAAGCTTGGATGGATTGGAGATAAATATCCATCAAGGAAAAAGACATAAAAACTTTGCAAGAGATAAACGTAAGATTTTATGAGGAAAAGCCTCATAGGAGATAAAGACAAGCTTTTCCGAAAAATGTCCTAGGCAAATGGAAAAATCCATAAAGGCGGGATATCGCTAATGAAAACTAAATCATGAAAGAGGGTATTAAATACCCATTGCATTGATCAATTAGAGGCAATTGATCCATGGCAAGAACCTTGACTTTAGGGGAATCAAAGGTGATTCATGGTTGGGTGGTGGTGCTCCACTCTCCAAGTGATGTTCTTCTTCTATCCTGGTTCAATACTCTTGCATGGATGTTTTGTATGTTGATTCTTACTCTCTCTTATAGTTACAGTTTTTGTATAAGAAGATTCCTTAAGTTTCTTCGCCATGAGAATGTTTGAATCAATTACATGAGATGCTTACGTATTAGTAGATTTATTGATGTTCTCCGCCATTCCGGTCAGTTACTACTTGGATGAAAATGCTGTATGGTTACTTTTGACCCTTTTAAATTGTTAAATCGTTTAGCTCATATGTGTAAATGTGGTGTTATCTGTAAGCATGGTAATGCCATACATGTACTAATTATACATGAGTAGATTTATCTGGGATAACGATGTTTAGGAGAATGGTTGTACTTTATGCATGTGATTACTTTTACATTGAAGTGCAAAGTTAATAGTGGAATCATAATATATAATTATTAATACTTAGACCGAGGAGCCTCCTACTCATGTTAGATGTTGTATGTGAGTATAAATGAAACTACTTTTACTAACTTTGCTTATGAAATAAACTTATCTAGGTTTGTATGATATCCAATGAATATAACTTGAATATCATCCTGTTGACGAAGATACCTACTATGCCTATAATGATAGGATTCTCTGGCGTTGTGTCATAACTCGATAAATGTTTATGTTTGCCGAACAATATTTCTAAGTGTATGGTCAATGGACGAGGTTATAGTATAATGCATTTCCTAAGACTTGAAACTACTTAGGCTAACCTAGCTAGTTATGCATGTCATAATAATGCCATCTAATGAGGCTCGGTTAACTATTTTTGCATGTTTCTTAAACAATAGCATCTTTTGACTATGCCTATAGTATTATAATCATGATACCTATCCATGCTTATTATAATAAGCTTAAAGAAAAGTCTCATTAATGCTGGTGTGGGGTTTTCAAATGCTTTTTGGGGGGGGGCTGGTTCTCAAAGAGTTTGGTTGACTACATTATATGATTCCTCTATCCCAATTGTGAAGTATGATGAAAGATTGACCCGATGTACAAGTTTATTCGTTGAACATAAAAATCTACATTCCACTTCAGTTTTCATTCAATTAATAAGAATATGAATAGTGTGGTATGAATAGCAATGCTTTTATAATGACAAACTAAATATAACGTGGACAATGGTTGAATCTTATCGATAACAAAGAAAAAAAATTACATGAAAGGGAGCTTAGTAGATAATTTATTAGGTAGGCTCACGAGGTACATTACAAATGGTATCACAGCATTGAGTTTAAACCTTGTGGCCTATGGACCAATACAACTCCATAAGTATGGAAAAATGTAAGCCCTAAGTTGGTCTCACTGCCCAAAATATTTAAGGGTAAAGCTTGAAAACATAGAGTATGATTCTTGTCCTCCAAGGAAGCTAGGATTCCTCAGTGAAGAATTCAAATATTAACCTAGTAATTGAGGGTTTTTATGCATTGAGATCTTATAAAGACATGGATGTGCATGTTAAGATGTGAACAGAAGCCCCATGTCTTAGTACTCGACCATTACGAAAAATCAAACTAAGGTATAACTTAACTACTATTTTTTAGAACATGTATATCAAGCATTGTGCCTTGACCAATACTAACTCGTAAACACATAAAATATTAGTTGGTTGATTTCACTTTGGGAAAGGTTTTGTTGGCTCATAACAATGTAACTATGTCTTCGAGTGATGTTTCAGTAAGTAGCTCATAATCATTAGGAGTAGAATCTCATTGGACTGGTTGTATGCATTACCAGAGATAGTGAAGTCGACAATAAACACATGCAATAATCGTTATGTCATGATTGGACAAACACTACAATCATGTCAAGATCGTCACACCCATTGAGAAGTCCTGGTCATAACAAAGTTGACAATTGTCGGAAATCATAAAATTTTCTTGCTATCAAGATTCCAATGGTAGTAATATAGTTGTTTTATGCAATCAATCATGGCCGCCATTCTTTTTGATGTCCTCTTTGACTAGGGATTTGAGGAACGTAGAGTCAATGCATAGTAGATCATCGGAATTTACTCCTATTCGTGGGGTTATGGTTGACTCCCTCTATAAGCCCAGTAGAACTACCCCTTCATTGTTTCAGATTGATAAGCAAGAAGTAATCTCCCTTGGAGCACTAAAACTGATCAGGAACATAAAATTTTATGTTTTCCCTTGCACTAATAATACAAAAATTATAGTTGTTGTGAGATTTGTTCGGGATGTATCTACTGGAATAACTGTCATGGCTGTCTACAAAAAATGGTAACAATGTATTTATATCATTTTCATTCATGAATTATGTAGGAGTTAGATATGTAATGGCATGATTAGATGCAAAAATATGGAATGATTTCATCTGTTGGAAGTACAAAAGCTTTAGAGTCTGAATTGTTGTGCCAATTATATGGTTAGGTAAGTTTGAGGTTTCAACCAAACCATTGTATTTAGCACGGCTGGTGAGGTCCAAGAAATTAATATGACTTTGTTCGATTTAGAGGGGATTGGGTGTACGCTGATTCAGTTGGCAGTATACCCGTGCTTTTAGGATGATGTTAAAGCAACAAGAGTCATCATCCATCTTTCGAGTACCTTATCACATGTTGGAGGCATGCAAGTTATTAACGAAGCTAACAATACTATTTCCCTAGAAGGATTAAGAAGAATCCAAATCAATCGATAAGGGTTTCGGGAGGGATCATAGAAAGGCTATATCATTGTTTCCTTGATTCACTAAAATAATCTATCCATTACGTGAAGAAGATAGGTTGAGATGATGACTGTCCTCATCATCTCTCTCATTCGAATCCATAAAACGTTATCTTTCCCCACAAAAATGTATGGTATCCTGCTTTTATCCTCACACGTTGTATAGAAAGCAACAATTTCTTTTGCAATTACAAAAATTTTAGAATGTATGCCGGTTTCGGTGTTTCTAAGCCACGTTTTCTGGTTAAAATCATAGTGGATCAAATTGTGTTTTTAATATGGTTTTATAAAAATTAAGTTGTGGATAAGTTTCAGGTGGTTCTTTTTAGAAAATGAGCAGTGACTCAGGCTCTAGAGTTGAGGTATTATGGATTAGGGTTCATAGCAGTGGATTGAATTGTCTACTATTTATGATGTTCTATGTATTGAGCTGTGGATAGTGGTGAACAAATCTCATGAGATGTCATTGTGCAAAGAAAAATGCATCAAGATCTAGAATTTGAGACTTGGTGTATTAGCGTTTGAAGCAGTGTGTCAGATTCCAGTCCCTTATAAATTTCAGAAAATTAAGTTAGGGATAGCAGTGAAAATTTCATGTGAGATTGCTTAGTGTAAATAACAAGTAATCAGACTCTAGACTTCAAGGTCTTGTCGATTAGTGTTTGTGATATAATTTGACCTACTATGTCAAATCACAAACCATGGTGATATTTTCATTCCTCATGATCAACCTTTGACTACTTTTCCTTATTTACCATTATAGGCTAGATGTCAGCTTAATCAAGAAAATTAGTTATTCAGATAATTGGTAATTTTCTGCTTCCACTAACACATAAATTAGTTCCCAAAGCAGGTTATAGATTTTTACAAAATCAGGTTTATGGCATGAACTGTTTTGTAAATATTATTTTAAAATCAATTTGATCTCACGATATTCTCAATTTGGGTAGTATGTTCTTATATTACATTGTGGGCTATAGGATTGCCTATAGTCAACTAAAAAATCATGTTCAGTACCACATTTGTTAGGGAAAGCACCATGTTGTTTCTTCCTTCTTTATAAGTGTTGAATAGAGTAAGGTGTTAACCACCATAGGTAAGAATTATGGAGGACTCATTCAGATTGGAACCTACACCTTTTGAAAATATTTTTGGTATCTCTCGATATTTTGATCTTTTACGTGCTTTTTCAATTTGCATATGTTGGGTCCCTATAATACTAGTGATTAACCCATTATTGTTGTAGTTGTATCCCTTATTAATATTGTTGTGCCCCTATTGTCCCAATATTGTTATTAATGTGCCCCAAAGAATACCTCTATTGTTATTTTTGTGGCTTTATATTATTATTGTTAGGTCGGATGGGTTATATTGTGACTCCTTAGACTCCTATATATAGAAAGGAGGTTTTGTCTTTTGAATCATCCAAGAATTATTCATTTATGTAATGCAAAGGAGGTTTCCCCCTCAAAGAGGGTGAATTCTAAGGCATTGATCTATCTTTTCTATCTTTTCCTTGAGCTGGTTTCATAACATTTGGTATGAGAGCTTTGGATTTTAGGGTTTCGCTACTCCAAATAGGTCATCGTGGAATTTTTGTTATAACTTTTTTTCTCCGACATTTCAGAAGCTAAAAAAAAAACCCATTTGTGAAGAAATTGTGCTGAACCTCGCGTCCAAATTTCATAGCTTTTCATGCTATATTTGTGGAACTATGATCTAAGGAAGTTGGTCTTTTTGCAGACTCCTGAATTACATTCCAAATAGGTGACCTGGGGAAAGCTGTCATAACATTCTCTCTGAGCATCAGATTGAAATTTCATAAGAAGGTATAGAAAGTGGACTGACTGTAGTTTCTTGTATATATTTTTCAGAGCCAAAGGTTGAAACAATGACTTGTGGCACGTCATACAAGTTTGCTCTACTGAACTAGTCTATAATCAAGTCATTGTGGGAGATTTCGCATAACTCTTCCTTGGAGAATCCAATTTGGATCAAACTAGTGGCATTAGAAAGAGGAAACAAAGTGATAATATAGGTGACAATTTCATAACTCGATGATCCAAAAGTACACAGATACATCAGAGACAATATCAAGCTCCTACAAAGTGAAAAAAAATGTGTAGAGTTTTAAATTTTTTTGCTTAAGCTTGGTTTGAAAATTTATTTTGAAGTAATTCAAAGGGCATAGTAGAGAATTATTATTGGTAACTGATGGCCCAAGGGAAGAAAATGCAAACACCTAGTAAGCAACCTGAAAGCTCTAGCATGACTCATGAAGAAGAGGAAGAAATGCTAGATGATATATCAAAATTACAAGACCAAGTGCAACAAGTGTCACTTGCACAAAAGCTAACAGAAGCTAAGATAAATGGCGTGGAATCTAAGATAAAGGGTGTGGAAGATAATATGGACGATTTGAAGATATATTGGAAGAGAGATTGGAAGAGAGACATGGCAGATTTGAAGACAGATTTGAAGACATACATGGCAGATTTGAAGACAACTTTGACAAATTTTCTACAAGAAATACTTACTAATGGTGAAAAGGTAGTAAAGGAAGCTCATGATGTGAACAAAAGAAATGTTAACCATGATTTCATAGACTCTAATGTGGGATCTAAGACCCACCATATTCCAAAAATCGATATGAGGAAGTTTGATGGAAAGGGTCCCACAACATGGATATTACATATGGAGCAATTTTTCAATCTCAATAATGTGAAAAACACACAAAAGGTACGTATTGCAACTTTATATTTGGAACCAAATCAGTTTGTATGGTATCAATGGCTTTACTCTCATAAACAAATTATCACTTGGGCAATTTTTACAGAAGAATTGACAGCACATTATAAGGATACAAAAAGCAACACTTTTTTTAGCCAATTGATAAGTCTCAAACAAAAGGGTTCAATAATGGAGCACATTGAGGAGTTCAAAAATTGAACATAAGGGTAAAAAATATTCCAGAGGAGCATAGGATTGATGTGTTCATAGGGACTTTAAAGGATAATATCCAACATGATGTTTCCCTTTGGGAACCTGATTCATTAGAGAAGGCATTCAGGTTAGCAAGAAAAATGGAAAGCAAACTTATGGCAACCAGGAAGCATACCACTCACAACTATAAAGATGGAAGTGTTGTTGCCCTAGTCTTCCACAACCTATAAGGATGACACCACAACAATTGGAAGAAAAAAAAGCAAAAGGGATTTGTTACAGTTGTGATAGAAAATACACTAAAGGTCATAAGTGTGCTCAGAATAAATTATTCTACATAGATTGTGAAGAGGAAGAAGAAAAGGAGCAAGAAAGGTCAAAAGAAGATGATATACTCCAGGAAAAAAGCCTCGATAAAGAAGAAATGAATCCGACCATTTCTTGCAATGCATTGGCGGGAATTACCACTCCTCAAACCATTAATATAGAAGGACAAATCAAGAAGAAAAAGTTAATAGTGTTGATTGATTCGGCAAGTACCCACAATTTTAGTCATTGTAAGATAGAAAAAGAATTGAATTTCTTCTTATATCTAGCACCAGAGTGTCAAGTGATGTTTACAAATGGAGGAACAATAAATTACTCTGGAAAGTGCCATAATATCAAGCTATCGATGGGGGAATATGTATTGACTAGCCTAGTGCTTTCCATTCCAATGGGAGGTGCTGATGTTGTACTAGGAGTCCAATGGCTAACAATCCTGGGTAAAAAGCTTTTAATTTTCAAGAACTTTTCATGAAATTTTCTGTGGAAGGAAAGGAAGTTGAATTAAGGGGTATTTCAAGGAAACTGAGAAAGATAATTAGCTCTAAGAGTATGACAAAGCTTCTAAAAAAGGAACAAAGGGTGTAATTGCACAATTATGTTCGCTAGATGTTTCCACATTGGAATCATCTATTTTTCGAGATCTCCAAAAAGTCTTAGACAACCATTCCAAGGTATTTGAAACACCCAAAGGTGGGAATCAGCTCTAATGGTATGACAAAGCTTCTAAAAAAGGAACAAAGGGGTGTAATTGCACAATTATGTTCACTGGATGTTTCTACATTAGAATAATCTATTTCTCTAGATCTCCAAAAAGTCATGGAAATCTCCAAAAAGTCTTGGAAAATCATTCCAAGGTATTTGAGACTCCCAAAGATTGCCCACCTATTTGTGATCATGACCATGCTATTAATTTGATTCCAGGAAGTGTTCCTCCAAACATTAGGCTATACAGCTATCCCTATGCCCAAAAGAGTGAAATTGAATGTATGGTTGCAGAAATGCTAGAGGCTGGTATAATTCAACTGAGTCAATGTTCTTTCTCTGCTCCATTAGTATTAGTGCACAAGAAGGATGGATCATGGCGCATGTGTCTGGATTATAGGGAGCTCAATAAGCTCACTATTAAAGATAAGTTTCCCATTCCTGTCATTGATGAATTACTAGATGAATTACTCGATGAATTGCATGGATCAATTTACTTCACCAAGTTGGATCTTCGTTCAGGATATCATCAAATCAGAATGAAGACTCAAGATATTCTCAAAACAACATTTAAAACTCATGAGGGTCATTATGAATTTTTGGTCATGCCTTTTGGCCTTACCAATGCACCTTCAACATTTCAAGGTTTTATGAATTCCATTTTCAAACCATTCCTTAGAAAATGTGTGTTAGTATTTTTTCATGATATACTAATCTACAAGTCTTGGAAGGATCGTGTTGAACATGTTGACAGGGTGCTACAACGAACAATATAACAATAACGTGAATTAAAACTATTAATATAGTAATAACATGAATAAAATAATGATAATGATTAGTATAATAGTGTTACAATATAGTAAAACATAAAACATAAAACAAACAAACAATATAGTAATAACATGAATTAAATAATCATAATGATTAGCATAGTAGTCTTACAAAATAGTGTTACAAAATAGTAAAACATAAAACAAACAAACAAACAAACAATATAGTACTAACATGAATTAAATAAAGATAATGTGATGCAGGAGCATCCAGCTCACCATGACAGGGTGAAGTCTCTGCGAGGTGAAAGAAAAGTTGAATTTACTTTTATTTAGTCTTTTTGTTGGTTGACAGGAAAGTAGTAGTACTTTTATTATTTTATTTTATGTTAGTTAAGGGTAGTTGAATAGTTATAGTTATTTGTTGATCTGTTGTTAAGAAACTGTGATTATACTTTTATTTTAAAGGGAAAAAGGCAAATGTATTTGAAGAGGAAATCTTGTCATAAGATAAACGAATGTCTAATAACAAGTAACTGTAAGAGTATGTAACTGGAAAAAGCAACTGTACAGTTTCATTAGCTGGAAAAAGGAACCTATAAATGTAATAGGACAAACCATGTAAGGGGTTCAGTTCAATACCTTTTGAACTCAAATAAAAGTAACAATAGAGAATTAAAAGTTCTATCCATTTGTATGCTTACTGTAAATTATGTTTTGTGTTTAGTGATTATTTGAATACACAACTAGCTATGTACAGATTCTTGTAAACAAATACTTCATTGCATTTCCGAAGAGAGAAAACCAGTGAATGCAACAAGACTAAGGAGTAGACACGATATAAGGGTTTGTAATTCGTTGAAGCAGGCAGTGGAAGTAAACCAGAACTTCACAGAGGCCAAGCACCTATAGGCCAAGTGACAAAATCCACATTGTATCTCAAATGACAGCCAAGTAACATTGCAAGAAAATTCACAGCATTTATGTAACAACAAAATTATACATTGAACTTCAAACAAACTAAAAGCATATGACAACAGTTCCGGCCACGAAATCCCATGAAGGAAAACAACATACGTCAACCAGGTAATTCAAAAACATAACCAATATTATTATATTTTCCCGGAGGAATTTCTTGCCAAATATAGCAAAGTCTAGCGTATTAAATTTATACAACAGAACTATAAAACCAAAATCGTGCACGCTCAAAGCCTAGCCACAAACACTAGGCGAGGGTTTCAATCATGACATTTCTACACGGTGTAGACACACAGACCCTAAAAAATAAACCCCAGGTGAGGGTTTAGAAAGGAGCTGCAGCTACACAGGAAAATTCAGTCAATATATGGTGGAAACCAAAATTTCTGATGAACCAGAGCATCGCTCATAGTGAGCGTTTGACAAACCCTTCCCACTCAAAGAGAAGAGTTAAAAATACTAAGACGGTGAACTACCAGATGTTAGAAGAGGTGGAGCCTACCAGGAAAAACCGAGGCGGGTGACACCAAACCCTCCAACATCAAACCCCAACACCTGCCAGTCACAACCAACTATGAACCAAGAAATAAGGACCAATATAGTCATAGCTCTAAGCAACCAGAAACATAACCAGGACTTGCTAGATAGCTGCCCACTGAACCTCGCAAAGCATTGCAGAGGAAACCCTCGATGGGGAAACAATAAAAGATCGAGAAGACCACCGAACAAGGGAACAAACAAAGAACTGAGCAGGAGACGCAAACATCAAGGCGAGTACCTTTTCATTAGCACCTCATTGAATGCACACCAACCGAAATCTAAAATATATGTATTGCATTTCGTTCACGTGTTGCCATTCCATATGATTAAATCAACCAAACAAACATTATAAATCATTCCCTTTATGACGATTGTATTAAGTGTTGGGCTAGTCACATCATAATGATTAGTGTAATAGTGTTACAAAATAGTAAAACATAAAACAAAAAAACAAACTATATAGTAATAACCTGAATTAAAATTATTAATATAGGAATAACATGAATTAAATAATGATAATAATTAGTATAATAGTGTTACAAAATGGTAAAACATAAACATAAAACAAGCAAACAATATAGTAACAACATGAGTTAAAATTATTAATATAATAAATGAATTAATAATGATTAATTTAGTATAATAGTGTTACAAAAAGTAAACAAACAACAAACAATATAGTAAATAACTTGAATTAAAATTATTAATATAGTAAAACATAAATTAAATAATGATAATGATTAGTATAATGTGTTACAATAATAGTAAAACATAACATAAAACATAACAAACACAATATAGTAATAACATGAATTAAGAATTATTAAATACAGTAAAAACATTAATTAAATAGAAAATGGTTACTATAGTAGTGGTTACAAAATAGTGTTACAAATAAGTAAAACAAATAAAACAATAAACAAACAAACAATAAGTAATACATGAAACTAAAATTTATAAGTAATAAGAGTAAATAATGATAACGAAATTAATTAATAGTATTACATATAAGTAAACCATAAACATAAAACAAACAACAATATAGTTATAATAATGAATTAAAATTATGAAATATAATACATAATTATTATTAATATAGTAATCAAGAATGAATTAAATAATGATATGATTACTATAATATTGTTACAAAATAGTAAAACATAAAACATAAAGAAAACAAACAATATAGTAATAACATGAATTAAGATTATTAATATAGTAATAACCTGAATTAAATAATAATAATAACAATTAGTGTAATAATGGTACAAAATAGTGTTACAAAATAGTAAAACAAACAAACATAAAACAAAAAAACAATATAGTAATAACATGAATTAAATAATTATAATGATTAGTATAATAGTGTTACAGAATAGTGTTACAATATAGTAAAAGATATAACATAAAACAAACAAACAATCAAGTAATAAGAAGAATTAAAATTATTAATATAGTAATAACACGAATTAAATAATTATAATGTTTAAAATAATAGTGTTACAAAATAGTGTTACAATATAGTAAAACATAAAACATAAAACAAACAAACCAATTATATAGTAATAACATGAATTAAATTTTTTAATATAGCAATAACATGAATGCTATGAAAGTAGCTCAAGAAAAGATAGAAAAGATAGATCAACGCCTTAGAATTCAGCC